>BHFT01000612.1:0-65461 GCA_004320025.1 Laticauda laticaudata | reverse complement strand
TAAGAAATAGAAATAAGTCTGTCTGGACTATCTATAATAGAAAACTCTTATTTAACAATATAAATCTTACATATGTATAACTGTGTTTAAAGGAGAAAATAACTCTAACTAGGATAGGTTGATGGTGGATTGAATGAAGAGCTTTTTACAAATTTGTTAAATGGCAAACATACTTACAATGTAAAATCAGGGAGAAACTTACAACAGTGACATTTTCACCTTGGACAGGATCGATTGATGCAATATTTCTTGGGACAAGTTCTGCCCGAAAATTTTGCAGGCCAGTAGCAAATCAACATGCCCATGATGCGAAATGAGGTAAAAAACCATGAACTGATGCGAGGAATCATCGAGACATGAAATTAGGAAACTGAGAAGGAAATAGGAGGAGTGAAGAAACGAGATACAAAATTGATGAGCAAAATCAGAAAGATGCAGGAGATAATGAAAAAAAATGAACAAAAACTAAACGACACAGTAAGAGGCAAGAACTGAGGGTGGTGGAAAAGAGATTGCGAGGAATCGGAACAAAATTGAAAGTTTTATTATTGTATACTTCTGGGATTCCGTGGTGCATATAGAATTAGAAAAAGCATCATTTCATTTGGAGAATTTCAGAAAGGGGGATGTTGTTGTGAAAATAAAAAGGATTAGATTTCAATGAATAATGGAAATGTGAAAGCAACAGCCTACAGAAAGACAACAGGAATATTGAGAAATGGACATTCAATGAGGCTCGACAGAGATATACCCATTACACCCGAAGACACAGACTACCCTGAGAAATCCCACCATCAGATTCTCAAGAAAGACGATGAACAAGATATGTTATATGACAAGACAGAGACGAGCCACTGATATATAAAGATCATGAAGTGGTAATGTTGAAGCAAATACCTAGGAGAGTTAGGGAGCTAGGAAGGGGTCTTACCCAAAAGTTTTGTCATCTCAGTTTAAACTTAGAAATGGTATATCGTTCAGGTGAGCTCACCCGAGGTCATAGTAGCCATGGCAGGATAAAAAATATTAAAAATTGAGTACAATAGAGAAAGCGCACCAATTTCGGGCGGAACAAATATTTGGTACCTGAGAAGAAAGTGAACGTGGAGAAATTTAAGATACAAGAAATCGGAAGAATCACCTCTCTGAAGGAAAGAATTTGGGCACGCAAACAGGTCAAAATTAGAAAACTTGAGAAGATGAGGACAACAGAATCACCAAGTACAAGGAAGAACCCAAACAAGAAAAGAAACAAAAAATTGCTCTAACACAGACAGTAACATGAAACAGAGTAATCACGTTATTCTCAGTTAATATCAAGATTAAACTCAACAGTAAAAGAAAACAGATCATTTGAAAACTTAAAAAACAAAATGCAGTACAAAAACTGATACAAGAAGTACAAGCATCATAGTAAACAGGCAGACCTAAAGGATTACTAATTTGGGAAAAATGTATTGGGATTTTTCAAATCAAAGAAAACAGGGTAATCGTAGTATATTAAAAGATTGACTGCAAGCTCAAAAGTATATAAGGGGATTGATGAATGGAGAATGTTTATTTATAGAAAATCCATATTAACACAGAAAAGACTTTGTTAGTTAAATATATGCCGCGAATAATAAATAAAAGAATTTTTCATATCCAATCAAATCAGATAGTAGAAACGCTTGGAGATATACAACAATGTATGATTGTAGGAGATTTAATGCTGTTTCAGACAGGACAAAGACTATAAAAGTTTCCAAAAAAATAAAATAAAGAGGAGATTAATTCCATCTTCTTTTAATACAAGGTGAGGGATTAAACTTCAAGGATGTCTGGAGAGAACAATATCCAACCAAAAAGCAATATATTTTCTTTTCCAATCCCGCATCATCTCTTGGTCTAGAATAGATCAGAGGGTGTAAGACAAGGATGTCCGCTTGGCTCGCCTATCTTTATATATTAGCAGAAGAGACTCTACTGGTACAAATCCACAAAACAAGAAATCAGAGGGTTAAGATAAAAAATAAGGAGTACAAACTTCAAACATTTGCTGGACAGATGATGGCCTCGTTAATAGTGGAATCCGCCTGAACATCTATCTTGATGAAAGAAATAGAACAATATGGAAAGGTGGCAGGGTTAAAAATTATAAAGGAAACCACAAAAGTGATAACAAAAAACTGTACAAATAAACAAAAGGAAGACATTACAAAGAGATTAGGGATACAGGTGGTAAATAAAGTAAACATCTGGGGATATGGCTGACAGAGGTGCTCATAATTACAAAAGTAATTACGATAAAATTAACAATCCAATATATTTAAAGACAATTAGATAGATTGGCTAAATTACAAATATCTCTTTAGGCCACTATTGCAAATAGTAAAAATGAATTAAAATTTTTTTTTTTTTTCCCCCCCAAAATTTGGTTTTTGTTCTTCATTTTTCAGAGGGTGCCAATCAAAGTTGGCAAAAAAGCTTTTTGCAAGACTAAATAAACATAATCAATTTATATTCGGCAAGGGGAAATAACCAAATAAAATATAAATCTATTACAGGTGATAGAGAAGAAAGGAGCCTTTGGTCCTTCCCACGATTTCGAAACAACTACCATGCTGCGGATAAGCAACCTGGCTTTAAAGACTGGTTAATTTGATAATAAAAGGATCTTTAACATTAGAATGGCTTTGATCTCCAACTTGGATGGCACACATTTAATGTGGGAATGGAAAGAGCAAACACTCTTGTACTTTCAAGGTTATTACAATAAAGGAATGTGTAACTAATATTTGGAAAAGATTAAAAAAAGTACATAACTGTAAGGTGCCACTGTGGTTATTACAATGGAGCTTACACATCCAAATGTTTTAGATTTTGATAAAATTATAAGATATAAAGATTGATTACACAAACTAAGAGAGTTAAAGGGTAGGAATCGAAATACAAATTCAAGGAAAAAGAGAATGCAGATGGCCCTATGCGCAGATACAATCGTATTGCAAAAAGAGAATAAGAACATTGGTTTTAACATGACCTACAAAGAGTTAGATTTACCAAATTTGGCATGGAGAGGAAGGAAGCTGATTAGTACAAATATATTAAATATCATCTGGATTAAAAAGATAAATAAGGCAAGGAGCGTATGATAATTGGGGGCAAAAAGATGTGAGCCACACAGTATTGATATTACGCAGTGGCGGGAACATACTTTGGGAAATAAATTACAAACTAAGACCATTAATATCAGCCTTAGTACATGAAGAGAATCTCTATAAAAATGGTGTAATCATTGCACCTTGCACCCAAAGACTGGCTAAGATGTCTTCCCTGAAACTCCTCCGCAAAACATGCTTGGAAGTGTAACTGCGAACCCAGGGAACATCACGTCCATATGTGGTGGAAAGTCCATATGTGCAAAAGTTTTGGGAAAAGAATATGTTTGGATTACTAAATTATAGACTAAACAAGAAGTAAAACTTGAACCCGAAACCTTCTTGTAGTGTGATTTGATAGAGTCAAAAATAGAAAAAAAAATTCAATATTTAATCTTGCAGCATTATAAAAGCAGCCAGATAGTTATGCTCAAATTGGAAACTGTCCTATTGTCCTTCAGAGGAGATTGTCATTATAAAAAACAATTCAGCGCGTGTGCAGAGATGGACAGCCTAATCAACATTACTAAAAAAAAACAACGGTAGTGAATACTACAAAGTTTGGAACTGTTGGTAGAATAGTTATAGAAAAAGCAACATTCTGATAACTGAAATAAGGTTATAAAATTATGAAGGAAGTGCATTTAATTTATAACGTAATTCTGTGAAATTAAACATTTAAAAGAATCGAGGAAGGTATTGTAGAACATCAATATTGTGGGGTAAGACAAAGAAAGAAAATGTAACCAAGGCTCAGTACCTGCTTCGATGTATATACGGGGCTATCCACAAAATGGATTACATGTTTTGGCGACAGAAAAAAAAACAAAGTGTGGCAAAGTTATTTTATATACACTTGAACAGTGGACACTTTAAATACTTACTTTTCAACATATCCACTGAACAGAATTAAGGTACTTATCTAGGCGGCTGAAGCAAGCTTTGTAATTCCATTGTCATAAAATTCAGCCCGCTTGAGATTTGAGCCAGTCAGTCACGCCCACCCGCAGTTCTACGTATCCAAGCGCTGTGTCCAAGCCAGGTTTCATCCTTGAAACAAGTCGGTGTATGTTGCTTGATGCAAGATGAGGGCTTGTAGGGCGGATGATGGAAAAAATCTCCCACTTGAAGCATTCAGGACTTCTCGAGTGCGATTGCTTGTGTGTGGTCGCGTCCATTGTCCATGCAAAACAAAATTTTTTATTTTTTTTTTTATTAAAAATTTTTAATAATTTTTTTAATTTTTTAATTTATTTAATTTTAATAATAATTTTATTTTTAAATTTTTTTTTTTTTTTTTTTTTTTTTTAATTTTTTTTTTTTATTTATATTTTTTTATTAAATTAATTTTATTTTTTTAATATTTTTTATTATTTTTTTTTTTTTTATTTTTTTTTTTTAAATTTTTTTTTTTTTTTTTTTTTCTTAATTTTTATTTTTTTGAAATTTTAATTTTTTTTTTTTTTTTTTTTTTCTTTTTTTTATTTTTTTTATTTTTTTTTTTTTTTTTTTTTTTGAGCTTAACTTTTCCCTTTACGGGTTGTTCCTGATTGACTTTTCTAGTTTTTGCAAACGTTTCATCACAACCTCATAGAGTTTTATTGTTGTCACCATGTTTCCAGAAAATCGATAAGAGCACACCTTGCCTATCCCAGAAAAACAGTCGCCATAATCTTCTTGGCAGAGAATGTTTGCCAAAACATTTTCTTGGTTTCTTACATGGGGAAATTTGTTGTCCCCACTCCATAGAATGCAATGTTAGTCCTTCTGTTCACAGATGTTTGGACCAAGTCTCATCCTCCAGTTATGATTCGATAAAGAATGAATCTTCATCTTTGTCGTAAGAGTACAGAAATGTCAATGATGCGGCCATCGCTGACTCTTGTGGTTTCTGTCAGGATTTTGGCACCAGACCATCTGGCAGCAAAATTTGTTTTGGTAGCCTAGCTTTGTGTAATAAATTATAGCAACAAACTGGTGAAATTTGGTGGAAAAACTAAGTGAATAGTTCCGTTTACTGTGAAACGACCGGTTTTCACGAATCTTGTCATCATGGACATTTTGCAACCAGTTCATCAGTCAACAAGCTCAGGGCATCCCACGTCTCCTGTTCACCATGAACATTAGTTCGTCATTTTTAAACTTAATGCCCATTGGCGCACGTCGCACCATTTTCAGTGATGATGTTCCCGTACACTTCTCACATAGTTTGCGAAAATTTCGAAATCGGTTTATGGTTTTTTTGCCAACAAAAACCTTATCACTGATCGCACCTACATACTCAACGGGAATTTTTCAATTGCAGCATCACATTTCAAATGTTTGCTGTGAAATAATGGCAATGATAGCGAATTCTCCCATGCGACGACAACTTAGATGCAGACTTAGTACAGCGGCGGACGCACAGACCAAAGATGGCCACCGCTAGCTCCGCCCCTTCTTGCTACAGACGAAATGTAATCTATTTTGGTGATAGCCTTCTATGTATAATATATATATGTTGTTTTTCTTTTGTAAATGTTTTAAATATATGAAACTTAAATAACTTTTTAATTTTTAATATTAAAAAAAGAGTGGCTCTATATCCAATGTTCATCTACTTGCTGCATGATAATGATGGCTTCAACTATTACAATAAATTGGAGGCATGTGTGTTAGGATATAAGTCACTTCCAGGTCGTATTGGGTTAGAAATATTCCCCAGCGATTAGACAGCTGAAAAAACTTTTATAAACTGCTAACTGGTCAAATATTCTAAGGTTTAGAGAGTTAAATATTAATCCAATATATATTTAGTTAATCCACTATAAATACAGATAAATAGATACTAGTCTGTTTAACCAGAAAACACCAAACCTATATAATCACGTAATTAATGTTAATAGTTAAAGCACCCAGTTCATTAATATATTTAAATATATGAATTTTTCAATTTCCTTAAGGATATATATTCAATTGAAGTAAGTCTAATTTCTTTTTTTTTTCCCTTAGATTTGTTGTATAGTACTTTTAAACAAAAATTAATTGGTATAATTTATCAGTAGAACAAAAAGATGAAAATAATAATACTATATAATTATTCTTTGACCATCTAATTCATATGTTTATAGAATCACTTTCCAACAATTATTCAATTAATCCAAAAAGTTCAATCAGCATTAAGCAATATTCTGTATACAAATTTCTAGTTTACTTTATTTCTAATTTACCTCTATCAAATTAGTTTTCTGCCAACGTCACTTAAATAGGTTTGTATCTTTCCAATATCTATTAAATCAGATCCAGAGATTTTTTTTTTAATTGTCTTACAACAGCTCTTAATTCAAAATGTCCTCGTTCCAGGTTGCACAGTCACCTTCTCCGTTTGTGTATTTTCTTGTTGTTCTTTTGTTCTTTTATTCCCGCACACTCACAGTTTCACTTATGAATCTTAAATAAATCTTTCTTTATTTTGTTGTCAGGATTGTCTATTAATATTTATCAAATTAAAGTTTATTTTCCCCAGTCCTTTCTTCCGATCTTTCAATGCACCAAAAGTTCGTTCCCAAGTTTTACACTCTTAATTGTTCTTTCGTTTTCCTATACCGCTTAATCACTTTCACTTCTTTTTCTTTCTTTTCTCACTTCTCAAATAAATGGACAATAAGGTTCATAGTTCACTCCTCCACTCGCAAAGCAAATGTTATTATCTCACCCTTCGTCTCCTCAGGTTTCATGATTCCATTAGTCAGCATAAATCTCTGCCATTGTTTCAGTCAGCGCTCCTGTCAAAAACTCCACCGCTTCACCACACCACTCAATTCGGAGCTTCTTTTACAGCATACACCAATATCTTCTTTAAATACGCCTTTCCAGTGCTCAGCCTGCTGTTTCTCTCTTTTAGCTTCTTTTAATCAAGAAGCTTGATTAAAGGCTTCTTTAAGGGCTGCTGCATCTCTGATTCTGATCCTCATGATTGTCACTATCTCCCTCTTCTGCCATTGGTTTTCAAGGGGTTCTTCTTCCAGTCTCCGGGATTGTGGCACCTCCCCAAGACCTCCGTGTCTTCCCCTTTCTTTTGCCTACCCCTCCGGGGTCCAGCATGCTCCAAAAAGCCACCAACTAGTGAAAATTGGAATCTTTCAGAGCGGCGATCCACACCGACACAGCGCCCAACCGGAAGTCATGGTAGACCACTCTTGTATTCCACATGGATAAACAAGATAAAGTGATTGTCAATGTATTGCCCCTGAGGTCAGATGGCACTTATCATGGACTAATGGGGTTCGAAACATGACTAGATTAAAGTTTTTGGACATCTAGTTGCTGACATGGGAATGCTCAACACAGTGAAAGATGAAGTAGCATTTCATTTCATAGGCATCAGTGAACTGAAATGGATTGGTATCAGACACTTTCAGTCCAAAGACAACACTATTTACACTTTCTCTGGACACAAAAATGAAGGACTGGCATTGCTTTTGTAATCAGTAAGGTTATAACAAATAAAATATTTGGGTACAATAAAGGTATTCAGATTACATGATATGTCTATATCTACAAACAATAGAATAATGCACTTTGTTTTTTTCATGTAACACACTGTGGAAGTAAAAGTTGAACCTTAAAGAAGTAGAAGAGAAACAGTACTATCTTTTGAACCGTTTATCTTCTTTTAGAAGTTTCCTTAAATAGAACATGTCTTTGGAGATTCTCAGTCATCCAGGTCATGGTTGTCCCAAAGGTGCTTTTTTCAAGAGGCAATTGGACTTCCTGGTTTTTCTTTGAAGATGTTTCACTTCTCATCCAAGAAGCTTATTCAGTTCTTCAGATAATGGATGAGAAGTAAAATATCTTCAAAGAAAAGCCAGAAACTCCAGTCGTGAAAAAACACCTTTGGGACTCCTTAAAATGCTCTGGATAGCCAAGAAAACATAGATCATAGAATCAATCCAGAGACATTATATAAAGACCAGGTATCAACTCATAATAGCTGGTTCTTGGGAAGTCCATAATGATGGGAAAGGTGGAAAGAAAGAAAAGGACCATCAGCAGCAGGGAGGATGAACTCCATTAAACTGACAATGGGTGTATCATTGTGAGACTTGAGTAGCCAGTTTGAGGAAAGATGACTCTGGAGAAGGTCTATCTCTGGGCTATCAAACTTGCAGCCTATGGGCCAGATGCGTCACATGTTGGCCACACCCATGCCCAGTTTAGCGAAGGGGGGGAGTTATGATATATTATGTGACGATGTGAGTTTGATGCCCCTTGGTCTATTTAGTCAAGATTGACATGATGTCACATAATCAATCAAAGCAATAGCACATGTTTTTTGAAATAGGAGATATATCTTGGCTTTGAAAGGCATCCCAGGAAAATGAATTCTCCAAAGTCAACTGGCTGAGTCTCTCAGCCCTTCAAAGAGGGCCAAACCAAGAAAACCATTGGTTTAGGCAGTTTATTAATAAAGGAAAAAGAAACAAAAGCTTGAAAGCCTAATGTATTTTCCTTTCCCTCCTCTTATAACTTGGACAAGGAGGCACAATGGCTCCCTGGTTAAAGATGCTGAGCTTATCAGCAGGAAAGTAAGACCCAAGTGCCCCTTGCAATATATATTATCATTTCACCTAGATTAAAAAAACACAATAAAATATGAATGTTACAAAGATATATATTCAGATACCAATGTCT
Organism: Laticauda laticaudata; assembly: GCA_004320025.1. NCBI lineage: Eukaryota > Metazoa > Chordata > Lepidosauria > Squamata > Elapidae > Laticauda > Laticauda laticaudata. Next base: position 56,648 of record BHFT01000612.1, on the reverse strand, counting down.
AGGTATCTGCATATGCATGATTATCTCACTAACACCGCAATGTGCTTTACCTCAAATATTGTTTTATAATAGTAGTATTATTGGTTTTTTGGGATGGGAAAATGTAGGAATGCAAGAAAATGGCAAGTAGATATTTCAGTTTGGGAACAGTGAATTGAATTTTTTTTACACCCTGTATTAATTCAGGTTAAAATTATGAACATAGTTAACTTCTGCTTAAAAAATCAATGTCATTATCATAAACAGTTATTATTATCCATTATTATATATTATTATGTATTATTATGTATTATTATTACTATTATTATCAATAACACTTCTTAAAGAAACATTTTAAAAAATGACAGTCTGCTTAAATTCTTTCTTCAAAATATTCATGGCCTATCCACCTGCAGTGCATTTCTCACATAGTTTAATAAGGACATTTACCATGTCATTACACATTTTAATTACATTGTTAAATGTCACAATCATACATGCTAATGACATCATTACCCCTATTTACACCAATTATGTCATTTGATGCAATTAAAGCAATAACATACAAATCAATAAGATTCTGTTTTGTGTTTTCTAGCTGGACAGAAATAATAACATTTCATGATTAACAGAAAGATTATACTGATAAAGTTTCTCCCATATCAACTTCAGGCTGGACACTTGCCACACAAATTCACATTGAAGGGAAGACTCAAGGTGCAAATAATGAAATGTAATGAAAAATGAAGCCTTTTCTCTGTAACAGGGATTTTGTTATTCTACAAACACAAAACATGAAATCCAAGTTGGCAGCAGACAAAAGGTGTCAAGAGACTGAAACCAATTTGAAAGGTCTTTTGAGCTTCACGAAGAAAATCTGGAAAGTAAGCGTTTTGTGCCTACCACTGCAACTTGTTCTATAGTTCATGGTCATAGAATCACCAAATTATAAAATGCAAAAAATGTAAAGAAACTTCTAAGTTATCTGATTCATTTCCCCAATACAGAAATCTGCTAAACCCTCTAAACACATTTATCTCCAATTTGAGAACCTCCAGTAACAATGATGATTATTCAAAGCAGATTGATCTTACTAAAGGGAATCTTCCTAATATTCAAGCTGAATCTCCTTTAACAGGCTGATCGCCTCTCATTTTCAGCTAAAGTTAATCTTCTCTTACAAGTGATGTCTTTTCAGGTATTCTTAGACCACTCACATATCCCTGCTTCATCTTCTCTTGTGCAACCTAAACATACTCAGCTCCTTTAACCATTCCAGGCCTCTTATCATCTCAGTTTCTTCATAATCTTTTAAAATTGGGCACAGTATTTCAATATATTTTAACCACCACTCTGTATGGTGAAACTATTACAATAGAAAAATTAATTCCATGAACACAATGCTTTTCTTAATGAGGAAAACTGTATCCAGGGAATTAATTTTGCCAAAGTTGTACTGGCCTTTTTAGCTGTTGCATCCAACTGCTGGCTTATGTCCAGACAACAATCCATTAGTAACCTTAGATCTTAGGAAAGGGGATTCATTGGCTAAAGTTATTTAGCAGAAAAGAAGCAACTGAGTAACTTCTCAGTAAAATCAACCACAGCAGAAAGTTATCTGTGAGGTCATTAGTTATGCCTTCATCAAACATTTTAAGATTTCTTGTGAAATCCTGAATCATTTCCAACTTGAACTACCAAATCTGAGCTTCAAAAATTCAGATGACCATGAGAAAACAGTAAAGGATTATCATTGTTTTCATTTCTTTGCTGTAGTCGTCTAGATTTTTGAGGCCAGATTTAATACCTCTATTCCGAATGTTGCATATACTGAACATCTGTGTATAAAAAGTCTTATCAAATGGAATGAAGAAAAGCTACATGAAAATATTTAGGGGGAAAATGAATGAAGAGTCCACTGCTGCAGGATGCCCTTTCTGCAGCAGCTCTTTAGACCTTAAAGATAAACACTGAGGGAATGCCAAAGGTGGGATGCTGGGGATTTGCAGGAGTTCAGGAGAGCCCCTAGCTAAGATTCTGTGCAGTTTGAAGAACCCCCAAATCCCACTCCTGACTGGCCCCTGCCCACTCCACCCCTCCCAGTAGTCCCCAGGTGGCCCATTTTGGATATAGGTAAATGCAGGGCGCGCATGGAGGCTTGGGAAAGGTGAAAAATGGGCCTCCTGGAAGTTTAGGAAGGCTGGAAATGGGCCTGCTTCCAGCTTCCAGAGAGCCTCTGGAGCCCAGGGAAGTCATTTTCACCCTCTAGGAAAGCCTCCAGAGTCCGGGGAGGGCAAAAATGCCCCCCCGCCATAGTGCAGGAAGCTGGCTAGGCCACGCCCACCCAGCAACCGGGCAGAGAACCCTTTGCTAAAATTTTTGAAGCCCACCCCTGGGGAACTCATCTAAGCACCTCTCATCTAAGCAGCTCTCTGCCACACAACGATCAGCTAATAGGATGTGTGTTGCATGTAGCAAATGCAAAAGCATTTTATAGTGCTTTATCATTTTCCTAGTCTTCATGTTGCTTGCGAAAGGCAGAAAGAATTTTACAATAAATAACAAAATAGAACTTGCTTAAGAAACTTAACTGAAAATTAATTAATGGAACTCTGCTTAAAAAAACCATTCTAGAACTTGGATAGGTGGTGTTAAGACACTTAATGCTCCCCTCTCCCCTCCCCTGCTTCATTAATGCTAAGTCACCTACCTCAGCAAAGCCCCTGGTACAATTGTTGAACTTACCCACTCTATGCATATCCCAGGGAACATTGCGAGATGCAACATTGCATTGTAAGTGCCACACGATTCCACAGAAACTTGTAAGTTTAGGATCAGCACATCTGCCTAGCAGAGGCCTCTTCCTACACATTTCCCACTGTGCTAACAGAAGACACTGGAGGTTTTGAACAAGGCACTCCAAAAGCCATTGTTATGTTTTTTGTGCACATCTTGCCAGAAGAGGGAGCTGCTAGTCTGCTCATCCTGCTCCCTCCCTACTATGAATGGCCAGAGGACAGTATAGGAAATAGGATGTCAGGTGACAAAAATGACCAATGGGAATCCTCCTGGATCTATAAAAATCCTTGACTCAGAGCATCTTGGTATGATTTGTTTTTCCGGGTTGTTTCAGTCTCTGTTTAATCCAACAGTTTTATGGCTTAACCAGTATGTACGGAAAATCACACACAATCTTTTTGGCTTCTACTTAGTTGAAAAGGGCACAGGTTTGTAGAACAAATAGGATTTGTGAAGCTGCCTACTGTTCTGAAGGTCTGAAAATGGAGCTGAGAAATAGCTACATCTTTCCAACTTTAACATGCCTTTAATACTTGATACACTTGACCCAAATGAAGAACCCATGGAACTATAAAGCTCAGACACTGGTTATTTTTGGGTGCCAGGTTGAATGGTGAAGCATGGTTTATTCACTTAACTGTTTTCAAATCAAATCAACGTTTTATTACTGCCATAGACCAGAACAAACCCTGTTTTCTAAATGGGCACGACACACTGTACTTAACTACAGGACTAGGTTCACATAAACTGCTGGTTGTGATTGTCCAGTTCATATAATTTATTGTGTAAAGTGTGTTTTGAACTTAAATTATTTCAGGCACTTAAATTATTTCAGGTAGAAGACTGTTTATTTAGCCATTAGTAGGTATCCCCTGTGAATACAGTTTCTTGGACAGATAACCAAGGGAAAAGCAAAAAAAAAAAAAAGATTTTAATTTAAGTTGTTTTGGCCATAATTAAAATTTTAAAAAGAAAAGAAATAGGTGCAATAAGTTCAATGTTCTTAAGAGCTTCTCCGTGTACTATTTTAGTATCTTCAACAATACATGTGTGGGAATATATACAGTATACCAATTATATTTTATGAAGATAAAATGGAAGTAAACCTTTGTCATAGTTTTGGAAAGGATCATTACAATGTTATGAACTCTTCCCCTCTGGAGGAATAGAAGGTTTAGATCACCATAAGGAAAAAAAATTCAATTTAACTCTATTCACTCATTCTGATTGGCAGCCCTTGGACACAGAGGACACCAAGAGAGGTAGGCATTAGTCAAGGCAGAGACTTCTGATTCATTTTTGAGCACTAGGAATAAAATAAAAAATCCTATCTGTTCCAGAAGTTAAAAAGAATATAGATGAATGATAAAAGTTACTCTCCTAAAAACTCTCCTAATTGTGCCGATTCAGAGGAAAGTATTATTTTCAATTGCGCTGACTCTCAGGCAAATGTATATAGGATTGCTTTTAGAACTGTTTTTAATCAGACTCTAATAATGTATGTTTGAACATCACAGTTGATACTCTTGCTTTTACGATTATGCCATTTGCATTGATTAAAATAATAATAATAATAATAATAATAATAATAATAATAATAATAATAATAATAATAATACCAGCCACACTAGAAGTATTTAAAATACTGAAAGTGCAGAATGGAAATAAAATTAAATAACTTGCAATACATCATTTTGTCCTGTCATGGTCAGGATGATAAGACCTGGCCTGCTGGTACATGAGAGCTTATACACAATGCTCTTTGTGTATGCGCCATGTGTCTAGGACAAGCATAAGTGCCCTTGTCATAATGCAGGCGGACCTACACATCCAACCAAACAGGGGCAGAAAAGAGAGTGGCAAAGCCCTATAGAGCTGGTACAGGTTTTAACATTCACTCCTGAAGATAAAACAGCTTATCGAATATCCTCCGACAGACAGAGCTCTACCCGGCAACTTCAAATGCTAATAATAATAATGTCAAATTAAATCATCCAAAATCATTATTAACTTCCATGTCTCCAAATATTATGACATTTCAAAACCAGAGCTTTAATGACACCTTCTGCAGTGTTGGGCTGCATTTGCTTGTGCCAGCATAAGCACTAGAAAGAGAGAGAAAAAAAGTCACATTCACTTCAACTCTTAATACAATCATTGGACACCAGCTGGACTGCAAAGGACTGTTGTACCCTCTCATCATAATCCAATCCTTGGAGGAATTTATTTTATGGGCCACATTCACAAGCATTGACTCACGAAAGAGCAGCTCTTCTGATACCAATGGTGTAAAACAGGAAATGCTTATACCATAGGCATTATCTTTATCCTATAATTATTTAAACATTTGAAGTCTACTTAAAAGATGCTGGGGGGATGTTTGGGGAAAGGAGGGATGGGAAGCTGCTTGTCATGCTTTTTCTTATGACAATCAACATTTCTATTGAACAACATTTTTCTTTTTCTTTCTTTTTTACTCTTAAACTTATCTCGTCTATTATTTCTCCTTGAAATATGTTCTCCATTTGGAAAATAGGGCCTGGGTAAATGACTGACCTTTCCAAACAATATTTATAATTTTAGAAATGTTGTTTTTATATATCTTTTTAAAAGCCTATTTTCTAAGAATCCAATATTAATACACATTTGGGTTTTTCTATTAAATTCTACAACTTTTTTTCTAAGGAAAAATGCTTGCCAGATGAAAACATTAGCCACGTGTGGGTTGAGCAACATTCATTTATATAGTGCTATGCCATGTCATGATGTATTTTAAATAAAAGAGCTACAGACAAAGGTATTGATTTTGGAGACATAACTAAATAAACGGTATGTAAATTGTGCCTCTTTTCTGTAAAATTAGATCAGAAAACACATCTTGCACTGTCTTTTTCTAAAGGAATGACAGCTATTGAATTTGGCAGACATTGGGATTCGGTTAAAGAGTTAAAGACCTCTGATCTTTGCCTTACAATTAAATGATACCACTGTAGGAAAGATGAAGCTGCTGTGAGCCAGACAGCATTTGAGATACACAATAACAACCAGGAGATATTACTGCTGTACGCTCAACTATCTTTGGCTTTTTCCATCATGCCGTCTTGAATCTCATGATGAGTGCCCACTTCTAAACGGATTGTTTTGCTCCACTTTTTGTGGGATGCCATTAGTATTGCGTGGATCACAAGATTTTTGAAATAGCAGTTGCTTGATATCTACATCAGATTGCATTCAACTTATAGCATTTTTTTTTCAAGTATCAAAAAGATCAGCATCGATCGGTTTTTTTTCAAGCTGGCATTCCAGTAGATAGGTGTTTACTACCAATCTTAGAAGCAGGACAGAATCATGTTGTTCCAAGCTGTCAACAATTTAGTATCAAGTAATGGCAAGCTTTAAAAGTTTCCATGGGACTTGGCATATCAGTGGCATGTACTTGTATTTCATTTATGTAGGAAGGTGAGTGCAGAGACCTTCTGTAGCTGTCAGCATTAGTCTGTGCTGAATCAAGAGAGGAACGAGTGATGATAGCAAAGGAGTTAGATGTGGCTTATCAGTGGCAGGTATGTGACTGTTTATACACTAACTTTGCCAGAGAACTCATTCAAACATATGCTCAGAACTTCAGGACCAGATGCATGTAAACTTATGTAATTTCACTTTTAAAAACCCAAATATACAATTCAAAAACATAATTAACTTTCAAATTTTACACTGTTACATATTTTGCAGTTTACCAATTTAAAACGTACATGAAAGTTCAAAATGCATATATTCATGAAAACAATGTATAAAAATGCATTGCATTAAGTACTTTGTTTGAAAAAAATATGCCCACCAAAAATACTCCTGTTTAAAGGAAATTGACACTAAATCTACTTAAAATTTTACTTCAACTTAGAAAATACAAATACCAAACTCAGTGAACTAAACAGGCGAGGTTTTCCAAAATGAGAAAGTGAGAGAAACTGCAAATGGCATATTTCTCCAATTCTACTCAGTTCATTTCACTCCCTTTACCAGTGACACAGGTGAAAAGAAGGGTTTTTATTTTCTTATTAGATTCTTCTCTCATTATAATCTCAAATTCTGCTGCCTGTGATTGTGCATCTGTACAATTGGCTGTAGGAGAAGAGCAGGCAGAGTTGGGGGGGGGGCAGAGTTAAATACACTATCAGTTTAGAGGCGTTGCATGGCCACAAGAGATCCAAATCCAACTCCCCCTCTCTTGAATTCCATTGATCCTTATCTAGTGCCAATTTATGCTGAACGTTAGTTGGCCAAATTCTCATGTATAGGTTTCAATAAATCTTGATGCTATAACCTACAGGAATAGTCCTGGTTCTTTGCACCTGACACTGGCTGTGGCTATGGCTGTGCTATTGGGCTATCATTTATTTGAAACCAAAAGTTGTCTATCTTCTGGATAAAGCTGGTAGAGGAGTTAGCTACCATTCAAAAAATATAAAGCAGTTTTTCCATATGTTCATTTTTAATGTATTCTTTTTCCATTAAAAGTGGTGAGAAAACACAAAGTTTATTGAGGGAAGTTGATGAGATCTGTATTCAGAGTGAGTACTCTGAGTAAGTTATACACTTGCAGAAACTCTTATGGTTTTTTTGGTTTCATTTTGATTTGGTTTTTTGATTTGTTTTGTTTTTTTTGCTTAAAAGTAAAGATGACTCTCCTACATCTCTAGGAACATCTTCATATAGTTTTGCAGGCAACATTCCTTATGTGACCACTACATAGAAGACAAGCACTCTCTCTTTAGTCCAAAGTAAACTTCAGATATAGATTAAGAAAGCAGCTTTTACTGATAACTTGTTAATTGAAGCCAATTTGATTGGTCATACTGGGAAAAAGATTTATTCCAATGCCAGCTCCATTCATTAATTTACATATATCTTTTAAAAATCAGAACATAATTTCATTTCTAACAATGATGTCCTATGCACACGTACGTATCTTACTTTGGCTACCCTGTATTTCTGAGGAATGTAAACGCTTTCAAATATCCTTCCCAGATTTTGTGCCCTCCAAATACCTTGAGCTACCATAATTCCCAGCCTGCATATGCTAATTAGTGTTATGAAAGTTGAAAGCCAGTATATTTGTAAGGCACTGGATTTGGCAGAGCTATCTTCTAAGATTTCCCAGATGGGAATAAGCAGTCCTGAGCTATTGATGTTCCACACATTCTCACACCAAGAATTGTCTGCTGATGATGAGACCCCATTCTCCCCCTTAACACCATGGCTGAAAGCCCGTCTCTGTATGGTGTGCTACATTAATTTACTCAACAATAGCCTGTCCCAAACTGATTGAAAACAAGAAGGGTGTTCATTCCTTTGAATAAAGATAAGCTAGGAAAACAGTTATCGTAGAACATGTTCAGAGTAAAAGCTCACCAGCTGTAGCTTTCTAAACAAGAGTTTGTGCATTCTGTAGTGTTTTGCAGCACATTCCTACATAAGTGAATCCCAAAATAGGTGCCAGGGAGGCTCTGGGTTTTACTCCCAGGAAATGTGATAGGAACAACAGGCTTTCATTTACAAGCATCTTAGAGAGGTTAAGTTTCAGAAAAGTGGAGAAGGGTGCAACAGTCTGAAAAAAATGGCCCTAACCTGACACCTCTTACCAAGAAAAAAGACAAACATAGGCACAACGATTTATCAGAAACCAGAAAATCAGGACTATTCCCTGTTAGAAAGGGATAACTGAAGCACACCAATTTTACATTTATCACACAAGAGCAGATGTATCCAGAAGAGCCAAAATCAACAAGCACAATGAACGCAATGGGAAAATAAATCCTAACTTTAAATCTCAAATTACATATTCACAAGATGGAGCAAGCTTAATCTAGTTTAGATCTCTTTATACCAACCGTTCTCTCCCACCTCTTCCTCCTCCCCTCTTTGTTATGTCATTCTGCAGACAGATCCCAGGCTGTTTCCTGTCACCCACGAGAGCCAACAGCTCAACAGAAAGCACAGCCGGACAGCCCTTAATTAGTGCTACTTGGGATCGTCAGTATCTGAGCCTGTGTCAGCATCTCAGTTACAGCTCAATCCTTCAAGGTGCTGAGCTATCCTGGCTCCTAATGGAAATCAAAAGGTAACCAGAGCACTCCAGCAGACTCAGCACCTCACAGGACAGGTCCCTCCCTGGCCAGTTGAGGTACTCGGCAGGAAGCCTGATCTTTTCCACATCCTCCACCAGCAGTTATACCTGACATCCATAAATGGTGGGGGTGCTAGGAGAAGCATTTGAGATTATGTTCTCCTAATTAAAGGGAATCAAATTGTATTGTTATCCTTTGAGCAAATTGCTGATTTCTTTGAAGAAACACATAAACCTCAAAATCCCTTTATTTGGAATTGTTTATTTCCAACTGTCCAATGTAAGTCATAGTCAAAGATTTTTTTTAACAAGAGAATAGATAAATAGATAGATGATAGATAGATAGGATAGATAAGATAGATAGATAGATAGACAGACAGACAGACAGACAGACAGACAGACAGACAGACAGACAGACAGACAGAATTCTTTATTGGCCAAGTGCGATTAGATACACAAGGAATTTGTCTCGGTGCATATGCTCTTAATGTACATAAAAAGAAAATATACATTCATCAAGAATCATAAGGTACAACACTTAATATAGTATTCATAGGATACAAATAAGCAATCAAATCATACTAGGAAATAGTCAATATAAATCATAAGGCTACAAGCAACAAAGTTAATCATACAGTCACAAATGGGAAGGGATGGGTGATAGGAGTGATTAGACAGACAGACAGACAGACAGACAGACAGACAGACAGACAGATAGATAGAAAAGTTGGTAGGTAGAAATTCCCTCAGAAACATATCAAATTTCCTATATTGCTTCATATTTTGATAAAAAGTATTTTATTTTAAAACTGGAAGACAAATTTTCAGGCTGGGTACAGTTTCTTGTCCTAGGAAGCATAACTTACAATAACTCCATTTACTTAAATCATGTATTAATACATCAATAATTCAAGATTATTCCAAGCTACTTCCTTTGGTGAAAATCAGAAGAAACTCATGAAGGCTATAGTGGTGATTTTAGTACAAATCCCCTATTTTAATTGGTATGAAGTAGGGCTGAGATACTGCAGTGAGGCACATGGCATCTACAGAGAAAGCCCCTCACACGACAGATTCTCACAAACCTTTCTCAGACTGGTCTTCATCTTCTTTCTGGTGTTCTTGCCGCTTGATCAGATTGGTATTCAGGGTTGAATATCCAGGTGGACATTTTCCCAAAACCTGAAGACAAACTTCTTAAAGAGAAGATCCTTGGCTCTCCCACCAGCACACGTGGATAGATTGCTCTTACCTGCAATGGCATGAAGACAACCAACCCAGAAATATGTGGAGTTTCTTGTTCTAAGAAGAACAGTCCTTATGTATTCCCAATCCTTATGGATTCATTTGTTAAATCCATATATACATAGAAACACCTCATCAGGCAAGGGAGGCTTCAGTTCAAATTCAGCCCCATTTAGTGTTTTAAGTAGCACCACGTTAAACAATTAAGATGCCCAAAGTCCTTCTTCAAAGAAACAAATAGTGAGGATTCTCCAGTGCAAAAAAAGGTCAAAACCTCTTCTCTTTTACATTTTCAAGGATGGGGAATACTTTACAGATTTTGAATATTTGTGCTTACTGTTGGCTGTTACCATATTTTTTCTTGGAGTGGCCCATGGTACATATGCCTCCTTTTTATATTCACTGACTGACTCTGCTACTGGATCAAATAGCCTTCCCCATCATACTTTTGACTTCTGTATTTTCATTATAGATGCTTGCAGGGGGGGGGGAAATACCATGGAATCAACAACCCCAGTTCCCTAGAACTTCTGTTCCCCAAAAAGCCTAAATAATATATAATGTAGTCTATATATTATATAGACTACACTGTCAACTATATCTGGGAATACTATCGGCCAGAAACAATGTAGTGGGTTTCATACCTCTGTCTGTTAAATTTACGTATTTACATTGCAAATAGTTTTATGAAAATGATTGGTCTTTATTTATGTTTTTCCTGAGATCTTTTTCCCAATGAATGCTGAACAGTTCTGTACAATATAAGTGTAGAATAAGATAGCCTTTAAAAAGAAAAGGAGTGTAAAAAGGCTGGTTGGTGATACATTTTATTGAAAGGAATGCCACATCCCTTATTAAGGAATTCAGAATTCTAAGAGGCAATCTCTCACTACTAGCAACTGATTTTACATTGCTGAGAACCTACATAGACTCCTAGTGAAACTGAATTGAAGGAACAGTCCCAGCTAATGGCTTCCATCACTAGATCACTTTGGAATAAATGCAACTCCAACCAGGAATGGAGAAATAGTTTTTAAAATAGTGGAAAGAGTAAACTCTTATAGTCCAAAAATGTGTGTGCATTTTCTCCATTTTTACATATTAAAAAGCAATGGGCAATTTTTTTTTTAAACAAAAGTTTTACTCCTACCTATATATTAAGAGAGCCTTATGATGACAGAGTCTTTTTCATTTAAGACAGTATGTTCAATCCAAAGAAATCCAGATTTCATGATGACATATTGAAGTCAGAAGAGTAAGTTAATTGCAACTAACCCCATTCTCGCTGATATCCTGCCACAACATATAACTATATTGAACAGAAACCTAATATAATATATTTCATTCATAAAGGACGGAAGGAAAAAGAAAAAATGACCAAAACAGAATTTGTCCTATGTGGTACATTTGGTCTCTGCATCATGTTTAATTAGTGTTCCCATATTTAATGTATTGAAATGTGTATTCCATCTTTATGGAACATAATCATCGATAATAAAATCAAAGCTAATAATAATAAAATATTGCTGACTTTAAGACCTTTCAACTAACATTTCCTACATAAAAATATAGAATGACATGCTGTATATATTTTTCTGATTTTTATATGCAATGCAGTATCAGTGCAATTTTACCTCTTGTATCTCACATACATAAACATATACACATATTTTTTTTTCCATGATAGAAATACACTGCACAGAAAGACAAAGAAAATATTAATATTCCTGCTTGGAAGCAGGCCATGGTGCTTCATAAAACCTGACACTTAATCAGTGATCGTGTGGCAATTCAAAAGCATGATGTCTTTCTGGGTTGGTGTCAGTCACTACAAACCTTCTCTATAAGGATGAATGAAGATGAAAAGAAAGGCAAATAGAAGTGAATGAGGCACTGCTTTATGTGATTCATGATAGCTTGCAGCAAGCTGTTAGCCTTCGCCTGGCTCCCTTCTCGGAGAATAATGGATAGTTACAATGTGGATAGTGACATTGTCAAACCATCAGGAATTGCTGATTATAGTGTTAAATATTGATCTCTGCTTCACATGTGTCAAAATTCTTTCTTCCCTTAATTAGAACTTCCCTAAGCACCATAGAGGAACAAACTGAATATATCAGATCTCACTGAAAGAGAGGGCAATTCTAGAATATAATTGTGACCTCTCGTTGGCTGCATCTCTCTTGAGTTTTGAGATGGCTTCAGCTGTCTATCCTGCCCTTCCTCGCTCATATACCTTTTTCCCATTCTAACCATGTGGTGTTTTGTTTTTTTTTCCTCTTTCCTTTTTCCATTTCATTTTTTGGTTCTGTTTTTCATCATTCTGAACTGCTGGGGCTGTAGTCAGATGGTAGTGAAACTTAAAGTGCCAGAAGGTGCCTTTTTCTATTTGTTTGTTTCATGGTACAGTGCACCAAGCAATGACCTGTGGCAACCATGTCACAGGAAACGGAGACAGGTTCACCCAATCAAAGGGAGCTTTAAAATTAACAGAGAGCCCTCCATGGCTTTTTAGATCAAGGGTGGTGGCAAAAGGACATCAAATTCAGCCTATAATTTTCTGATTATCTATCAAATTCAAAGAAATGGGAGGGAATGAAATTACAGAACCTAGATTCCTGTTATTTACATAAAGAAAACCTTTCTTTTAGACCCCCTTCCTGTTACATTCACAAACAGCCTATTTGACTAATTTTTATATCACTGGCCAATCAACTCCTATGCACCTGGCTGTATTTAAAATATAAAACAATGAAAGCTGGTGATGTATGGGTTCAATTTACTCTACAAACTGAGCACTTAAATCATTTATCTTCGTTTACCTCTAATTTATTGAGGGGTTTTTTTTAATAACAGCAAGATTTGCCTTTAGTTTGGTGTGACTGATAAAAATCAATATGTCATTAGAAAGAATTTCATAAATTAAGAGCTTTCAAAACAAGGCATTGCATGTTTGCAAACATACAAATTTTCAAACATATGAATTTCATATAAAAGCTATCTGTACACTATTTGCATTTAAGAAAGAAAAGATAAAAAGGGCTATTTTATTCTGTTGGCACCATTTGTATAATTAAATAATAGCTACTAATGATACTCATCTCAGGATGGCTCTATGGCCCAGAATGAATGCTGTGACTAACATCCAAAATTAGGAAAAAAAGACAATCTGTTAATTCGATTCTGCTATAACTATCTTGATTGATTGACATCTTATCTTCATAAACAAGCATTTATAAACACTTCACTATTAAATGATTTTAAAACATTCATAGAAACTGTACTAAAACAAGCAAAGAATATTAAATGCTACCTTTGTTACCTGATAACAAGTGGCTTAATGTATCTTGCAATGATATAATTCGTAAAGATACAAATAGTTGTATAGTTACATGTTAGTAGTCAACAATGACACAATTTTTTTAAAAGTGGCATCCATTTGAAAATATTACTGGATTACTAAGAACAAAGGCTAAATCTTCACTGTGGTGGTTAAAATGCAATAAGTACTTAGCACAATAAAATAAAAGGAAGAAAAAAAAAGAAAAAGTAGAATCTACAGTATTTTCCTACAGATATAAAGAATTCAGAAGAATCTGTTCAGTTAAAAGTTAGAATTTCCATCTTTGTCTACCACTGAGCAGTGATGAACTCTCAACATACTACAGCAAAGTTCTGGATTCAGTTGCCTTTTCAACAAACACAATTTACATAATTATATTCCCAATAATGATGGTACATATTGAAATAACTATAATTAAAGTTTGATTAGCTTTTTGTCCAAACAAGTTATGTCCACAGCAGAAAAGAATAGGGTATATTAACCGATCATTTTTTCTGAGCAAAGAAATGAGAAAGTTCATCTGCCTATGTTAAGAAAAACTGCCGTTTCAACTAATAATTTAAAAAATATATAATCTTGAGACTTTTTCACCGAACTACATCCATTGCAATTTAATTTGATATTTTTACTAAGTCTTTGTGGAACAAAATATCATTTGTCCAACAAAACTACCTATGGCTGAAACACTTTTTATATCCACCATTCTGATAATTTTACATTAACATCTAATATCAATATTCTATTTTTTATAGTTAATTTCCCAAATATGTTCCTTGTTACATCAGTTCAATACATTTCTTTGGCTAAATTTATACTGCTTCATTCGATCAAAAAGTAAGTAACTTCTTTTACTTCTTTTACTACTTCTATTTTACTACTTCTATTTTAGAAGCCAATATATGATGAAACATGTGACAGCCCCATAATTAGTGGGAATAATGAGAACCAGTCTACAGAATTTGGTCTGGTTTGTTTTTCAGGACAATTCCATAGGCACAACTTCCTACTCCCTCCACCCAAGAGTTAGCTGCTGAGAGCAGCCATTATCAAATGATACCTGACTTTAGAATTGTAATTACTTGGATTACAATGATCCTGACTCTACCATCCCACTACTTCATTTTATTTATTTATCTGTTAAACACATTCAAAATAATTCAAATATGAAATTATCTATTTAAAAATGGTCTTTCTGTGCAGACTGCCCTGATGTCATTTTTCATGAGTCTTAACCAAAGGAAATAATAATAAATGACAGGTAAGGTTTCTAGTAGTTTTAAATAAGCAAGTGAGCCTCCTAAAGCTACAGGCTACATTCTCTGGATATCAAAAATAATAACTGGTTTTACAGCAGTGCAGCATCGAAACACAAGGGTATAAGATATACTGTACTTTAAGCTCTGTTTGATGAATCTGAGCACAGTTCCTGGGGGATAGATTACTTTAAACCATGCTCTTTTACTTTCTAATCCTAACTTGATTTGATTTGTACTTTAATACAGCTGCCTGGCAATTCAACAGCAAACAGAGACTATTTATGTAATCATATTGTAAGTAGTGGGACAAGAAGAAAACTCTCCAGAACCTTTTTGGAAAACAGTTTGTTGTACTTTTTATTTATTGAACAGCAGGGCTTCAGGCTTTTTGGTGCTCATTATAATTGGTTTTCTGCTTGAACTTTCAAAAACTGTCATGTCAATACTCAAACAGAATTTTTTTGCTTACTATATGGCTCTGGGCTCTATTTTCTTATGTGCTACTTGACAAAGTTCTTGTAATATCTTAAAGGCAAGTTCTAGAATTTAAGTTGCTCTTTAGGAAAGTGTAGCTAGAGTTACTTCATCATTCAGGTTCACTATCCCAGAATCCTTTGTTGTAATTCACTATAATTTAAGTAACTCGTTAGGCTATGCTACTTTACATATTTAGCTTTATGCCTCTGCAGTTCTGGCCCCTCCCAACACTGAAGTCTTTTAAAAAAGCATGTATGTATATCTGTCTCAGATAATTTTCCTGACTTTTTTCATGCTAAAAACAGTTGATTATATAAACAAGTCAACCCAGTATTAGCCAACCCTGTATTTGTGCTTGCTCCATCTAATCGTTCTGCTAGCCTAACCTGTCATTCCGCTGTTACAGACTCACTTGTCAGATTTTCAGCTAGCTTTTGAACAATTGATGCAAAAATGAAACATGGCCACATAGATGCTAAGAATTTAATCCTGCTGTGCACTTCCAAAATAAAGTGCTTTATAATCATTTTATACATCGGGAAGTTTTTTAAAACGTATTACATAAATTGAGGTCTGAAGGTTTCACTGTAGCCTGTGTGACTTAAAAACATTGAACAGTTTCTGATGAATTAGACAGATTATCTTGATTCAGATAGAGGAAAATAAGTTTAAGGTGCAGTTACAAAATTGTGAAAGGAGCACAATGTAAATTGGATTATTTAAATGAGAAAAGGATAGTACTTAAAGGTCATAAAAACTGTATTCAAAAGAAGAAAAAACCTGTTAATTTCAAAATAAATTTCAAAATAAAATTTAAATTACTATTTTCCACTTTCAGTGCTATTAGCGTAAAATTATTCTTCAGCTGTGAATTTTGCATTCTTATGAAATAAAGCATTTAAAAACCTTATTTTATGAAAGCTTCATTGTCTGCACATATATTAATGTGTATGCATAACCTGGTCAATTATCTTTCTTAAGCGAGGGTTTAAAATATATATCAAAGGCAGGTTGTACAATTCTTGAGACATTAGAAGGAAAATTTAAAAAGTGGGAGAGATTAGAATATTTGTTGTCTTGAATTTTCAATGATTTAGATATTCCATTATACTTTTAATATTATTTAAAAATAGCTTTAAGTTTTCTTTTAAATTCTAAAAGAATCTATGGAAAATAAAAGAAAATATATCAACATATCCTTGAAACAAGAACTGATTTGAAAGACACCATAAACCTGATAGAACTTATCTCTTACAAAAGCCATGTTGTATGAACTCATTCCACACTGTTATAATTAAACTGCTCACCAACCATATTTGGATATTGACTGCTGCCCAGTCTTAATATGCTTAGGGGTTAAGGATCAACTGCTACCACACAGTAGCAGGCCTTTAAATGATTCTACTAAACAGAGATTTTCTCCCTTTTTTTGAGAGAATACCAGTCTCTGGGTTAGTATTTTAACAGAAAATAAATTTTGGTCTGGCTTGTGTAATGTACAGGTGTTCACTAAAAACCTAATTTTGAAGTTCAGATGCCAGTTGGCAACTAATCCAGCAACAATTTGAAAAGGTATTCTAATGTAAACTTCTTTTTATTGTTTATTTTATTGTGCAATGGTAAATATTTCTTTCTTATGTTAGTGTCAGAATATATTTCACATGCCAATATTTTTACATAATCAGATTCTAATCATCTAGTTTAGCAATATATACTCTTTATATGTTCAGGAACTATAACATATAGCAAAGGCCTATACATGCTTATCAAAGATGCTCTACTGAGTTGCTTATCCTACAGGTAACAAAGAAAAGGTGTGTTGATTTCACTTGTTCTCTTTTTTAAAAAGAAACTATATCGAGGCTAGTCTTTTAGTCAACTAAGAAATTTATATACTACATAGTAACCCTCTTAATATCCTCTTTCTCTTTCCTCTGGGCATTTATTGCTGTTCTTTCTAGTTCAGTAACCAGTGAGCAGAAGGTTCATTAAAACTAATTGAATTGGAAACTTGTCTGCCCTGGGAAATGTTAACTCTTTGTTGTTATCTCTTTTGTTATGCTCCTTTCAAATAAATTATTGTTCTTTTAGCAAACAGAATACTTTTTCATCAACATTTTTTTCCTTTTGGAAATCTTTTTCAAGAGAAAAGAAAATGTTCAGAAATTTTTATGTTAACAGCAAGAAGAACAATGGAAAATCTTAGTCCACTGTGGATGACATATAAGAACGTTGTGTTAGTTTCTGGAAACATGTATAGGCATTGCAAATAATCTTGTTAAATGTCTGCTATGCTTCTTCCTCACTGATAGCACAAGAAAGACTTTTCTCACTTTAAAAGAGATAATCAAAGAGTATTAATGTAAAGAAAATATGGCCAAGCACATTAAAGCAATAAAATCAAAATCTGATAAAATGAAACTAAAGTAGAACAGCTTCTATGAATGGGACAATGAATCTTCATATTAATTTTTCATATTTTTAAAGAGAATTTCAGGAGAAGGAGAAAGATTTTTAACAGGACCTACAGGATTTTACATGTAGTGGAATTATCTGCTCCAAGAAAATATAGATTTTTTTGAAAAAAAATGGCTTATAGTTGCCATGGTAGATTTCCGACAGCTTTAAAATCAATTGAAAATAACAGGCAACCCACTGTTGCTAATAACAGTAAATATTTATGACTGATTTAACCGAGCTTCAATACCAGTCAATCACTTTCTAAAGGATCTTTGCAATTCATTAACCTCTTTTTGCTGGTTCTGTCCCAGTTGGTATTAGCCATTAAGACAGAATAACAGGAGTGGAGTTTGATTTTCCCCTTGCTATCATTTATGGTTTATTTGTCCATCCCCCCCATTCAAGTGCATTATGGTCCCAACTGATTGCCTGCTTAGTCCTATCAGCAATAACAGTGGCTTATAACCAAGACTGAAAATCATCATTACCTTCCCAAGACAGTTTTGAGCATGCATTTATCACCTTAATCTGGAAAATAGTAACTTAGTTTCAGTGAATAGTCAAATAATTAAATTAGGAAGAACAGGAAGATTGTTTTCCTCCTCTTTTTTAAATATACATGGAGAAAACTCTATCAGGAAGGATTTTGGTTTTTGTACTTTCTGTGCACTTTTTTTCTTTAATTTTAAGTATTTTATGAATGGCAGTTTACATTAAAGCTTAATTTTAATGGAATTTAGAAATAAAGAGAACAAATAGCCTTTAAAAACATAAGGTAAATTAAAAGGACTTCTCCTTTTAATCAAAGAATAACATGGCCATCATTTTCCTTAGAGAGACACCATAGTAACAAATGTAGAGTTCAAAGTAATCAGTTACTGGCTTTTAGACCACATTTTAATAGACTGTCATGTATGAATTCAATCCACAAGCTCAGCTAATGTTAATATCATTTATTTCCAACTCAATAACAATAATATTTGTGATATAAGTGAATTGGTTGGTAAAAATGATTATATGGAGAACTGTATTGTATGTACATCTTCTCACATATATAAGACAAAAAAACTATGTATTTACACTCTGATGATGATAGCATTCTAACACCATTTAACTTAATTCAAAATCTAAAATGTATATAATTCAGAGTTACTTTTCTCTTTCAAGAACATTATGGCACTTATTCTTAAATATCCTTGGCATGTACATTGACACAAATGTTTCCTTTTTTTTTCTTTTTTCTTTTCTTTCTTTCTTTCTTTACTTACTTACTTACTTATTTACCAACCAAAATTTCTATGACAAAACTTCTCTCCCTCTCCTAAAACTCTGAGTTTTGACTGCTTACAAAATGGCTAGATCTTTATCTGGAAATCAAATCAATATTAATAAAGCAGTTTTAAGATATTTATAATACAGCGTTCATGATCTAAAATTTCAGATGAATAGCTTTATTCATATGATGAGTCATTGGCTACCCAGGTTGGCCCTGAGTTCTCTAAATCAATGCAGAGTTACTCCATTTGTTAAAATGCAGCCCATTGTAAAGGCCCAATCTGACCTCTTGACTGAATGAGACAAATTATTTATTAGAGCTCTGCATATTTTGAAAAATATTTTGAAGATATACTTTATATCTCATGAAAGGACATTTATCTGCACTTTATTAAAGCAACTTTATATAAATTGACATCATAAACTTTTTTCAAGCTCCCATATGAACTTGAATAAAAGGAACCACTGGTTTAAGAGACCAGCTAATTTTAATTAGTGGGTTAATCAAAACAGCTATGTAATTAGAACATACCCTTTCTTTCCAAAATGTTGTGACATTGTTGAAATCTCCCTGAGTGTGAACATGGCAGTTTTGAGCAGTTTTAGCCCCCAGAACAATGTGTGGTTCCAATATCTCCCCATCTCCAATTATCCGATGAAATTTGCCAGTATGAGTTGGGATAAATCAGGAAATGATGGCGTACACCCTAAAATAAGATACACTAAAATAGTTTGCTGACAACCAAGGTTTTAATGCTTTGCCTCAACTCAAGAATACGATCCTGCTTGCATGTGTGGCTGTGATCTAACTCTGGCCGTTTGCCTTCTGCAACCCTTGTTCTCTCCCCCCCACACACACACACACAAACACAAAAGGATGTTAGGAGGGTTGATACCTCCTGACATCTATATGTTTGTCCCCACTGCTTGGTTTCTATTAATATGACAACCAAACTATTGGAAAGGGATTGTCCACAGTGCAGTCTAGCTCACATGAAGGTTCTTTTTTTTTTTCCAAAAGCTCCTCTGTGACTATGCAATAAGAAATTACTACAGGGTACTACATTTATTTCCAGCTATCTAAATGAAAAATTATATACATCTTCCTCTTTATATCTCAGGTGAAAGAGAGACCAATACAATGTGACCTATATTTGTTCAGCACCATGGAAACCATTTCATTCTATTGTCAGGCTACTATTTGCATAAAACCAAGAGGGAGCATCAAAAATGGAGGTTGGCGGGGTGGGGAAAAAAGAGGAATAACTGGCCCAGGGGAAACAACAACAACAATAATAATAATAATAATAGTCACATGCATAGCACTATGACTATAATGAAACCTATATTATGGAGGACACCGCACACAGTAACCTTATTGCACTCAGAAGAGTGAACTGTAAAAAATATACTCCAAAGTAAAAATGCTTTTGCTTGAAGAAAATTTCAAAAACCTCTATGATCCAAAGCAGATTTCTTTATTGTTTTATCAGTATCTGATCCATACATTTTAAGGCCTTAAGAAAATCAAGTTTCTTTTCATCTTTCCCCACTTCCTTAACTGATCCCACAATATTTTGTACCACATGTACAATTTTTATCAGGGCAGTTTTTCTTTTAGCTGATATCTTTCCTTATGGTTACAAAGATCTAAGTGTCTGTAAATGTCTCCTTATTGCTGGATAAAGTTTCCCCCCCCCTTAATTAATATGAACCATTTCTGCTCTTATTAGAAGAACCAGTATCAAAATACCTTCTGAAACTCAACTGCATGACTTACTAAAAGGATTTATTTCTCTATGGATGTATTTATTTAGATTTGGTGCCATTGAATTCCAAGATACTTTGGGTGGCTCATAATACACCAAAAATGGGGGGGGGGTGTTTAGGGTTAGGGTAATATGAAACCACATACAATAAAACGGAATTATAAAAGAAGCAAGAGATAGGTAAAATGGGAGATCCAGAAGATGCACCAAAACCAGTTTATTCTGGTGGTTGAAGAGCCAGTCAAGAAATCAGAAGACTGTGAAATTTAGTCCTGCCTTAGGCATTAAAAATTAGTTAGGTGACTTTGGGCCAGTCATTCTCTCTTAGCCCAACCCCCCTTATAGGGTTGTTATGGTAGGAAAAATAGGAAGAGGAAGTATAAGGTATGTTCACCACCTTGAGTTATTTCTAAAAAAAATAATGAAGGCAAGGGGGAAAATATCTAACATATGGTGGAAGAGACACCATAACATCCTAGCCCATGGCTTTGGAGAACAGCCAAGTCTTTCTGGTACAACAGAATAAAAGCAGAGTAAGGACCATCCAGGAGAATCTCATTCCAGAGTGCAGAATCTGTGACAGAGAAAGCACAGTTTATTTATTGTCTTGTGTTTATAATTGTCTTGTGTTCCTCTGTCTTTTTTTCCCCCTGTGGTTGCTTATTTTTCTTGAGTAACCAAAAGTCCTATGATTGTGGAAGGATGTAAATTTGATTAACAAATAATATATCCAAATACCAGCAAAGCATTTGACAAAGTGACCTGGGACATTCTGATGAGTACAACTCTCAGGCCAGTTGTGAGGTTAAACAACTGGGTTGAAAATTTTTACTTGAAGGGCATTCATCAATTGTCTTTTATCAGTGGAAGGAAGTATCTGAGATACCACAGCATTCCGTCCGTATTTTTATAACCAGTTTGGATGACAAAATAAAGAGTCTTTCTTACAGCCAAGTTCAAAATTGCAATTAAGGGACAGATCCCTACTTGTTGAACATGTTGAACAACTGCATCTTTGATGAAACATGCTACACCAATGGTGGGATTCAACAAATTTTACCAGTTCTGTAGGCATAGCTTGGTGGGTATGGCTTGCTGATGGCTTGGTGGGCACGGCTTGGTAGGCATGGCAGGAGAAGGATACTGTAAAATCACCATTCCTACCCACTCCTAGGTGAAGGTTACTGCAAAATCCCATTCCCTCCCCACCCCACTAACCTGTTTTCAGCTCCATTCTCTTGTGCAGGGCAACAAAAGAAGACCCAGCCAATTATCTGGGACTCAGGAGGCAGAGAATAGATGGGGGCGGGGCCAGTCAGAGGCGGTATTTGCCCGTTCTCCAAACTACTCAAAATTTCCATTACTGGTTCTCCAGAATTGGTCAGAACCTGGTGAATATCACCTCTGGTGCTTCACAACATCATGGCCAAAATTGCATTGGAAACAGAGAAAAATGCTCCTTTAAAACTGAACAGCTAAAGACAACATTAAGCTGACCCAGCTGCAGACTCCAGCTGAGATGAAGACATGAGGCATATCACATAAAAAGTTACCAAAGCAGGTTCATTCTGCATGTTGAGGACCACAAAAAAAATAGTTCTATTATTTACAAGGATCAAATCTCACCCTGAACACTGTGCCCGGCCTTGGCAGAGAATTCAGTAGGATTTGAGCAAACTGAAACAGGGCTCAGAAAAGGCAACAACATCAGAGAACAAGAGATTAAAGTCACTAGATATGTTTAGCCATGAGAAGAAAAGACCTGAGAATTTGACATACCTAAAAGAGCAACATCTAGTCTTTTCATCTGAGAATGCAGGATAAAGAACATGATATTACACTATAGGAAGGCAGTTTTGGTTGAATATTTGGAAAAGGTTCCATAGATCCCACAGCACATTTTACATAGAAATTCTGAAACTAGAACTACATTGCTGATTTTAATTAGGTTATTAATAACCAAACCAAAAACACCTTAGAAATAAAAAGTCATATGAATAAAGTCATAAAAGGGGCAAAACGGACTTAACAAACGTTTCACTTAACAACAGAAATGTTGGGCTCAATTGTAGTTGTAAGTTGAGGACTACTTATATGAATTTGCTCTACTGAATCTTAAATTGATTCTGATGCGAGATAGCCTCAAAGTCTCTTTGGAAAACTGGGATCCACGTTTTAAAAGAAGCTTTAGATTTGCAGTCTTCCAAACTGCTTTTTAGCTGCACTATCTAAGGGCATGTTGCTACCATACCCAGATAGACTCACAAGCATTTTTTAATGTCAAAATTAAAAGAACCTTCTGTAACTTTAGCATAAAAGCTGAATTTATCAACAAAACACTTCCCTGTTCATCAGGCTCTGCAATTTCAAAACCACACAATTTGTAAGTGGAAGAAGTGTGTGCATAAGAAGAGGGGTGGGGGGAGTGGAAGGAGATGAGGAAACTTGCCTCGTCCTGTTTTTCTGCCTTCAGGCTGAATCAGATACACCTCCATTTCAATTGTGAGATTCTCCCAAGATGTGAACTCTTAGTACTGACATCAGCAACCTTGTTCAGGGCAAATGCATTTCCAAAGAGTGGCAGTTTAAATCTAATAACCACCCAACAATTTACAGGCCGGAACACGGGGAATTGAATGCCTAATGGCATTTAACTAGGGAATCCCTTTTTAAAAGCCTTTTTAAAAAAAGAAAAGAAAGGATTCGGAAGCATTGGATATCTTGTATAGTAAGCGAGCAATCCTTCAATATCCCTGCGTTTAGCTTTAGCTAGGAGCGAGCAGAGCAGCAGTAATATACATATTCATCTTCTGTTTTATTTTACTGCACAGAGTCATGTGTATGTAGGAAATTCCTCTAATCCAAATATGCTTTAGAAGAGTTAAAGGTGAACTGAATGTAAAAAAAATATATGAATGGCAGTCCTCCATAAGTCAATTTTAATTCTGTCTATTCCTTCTGATTTTCAGAAGCAAAAGTAGTAAAAGAAGAGAGAGAGAAGGAGGGGGGAGAGAGAGGGAGAGACAGAGAGACAGATTCAGTAGAGGGCTAAAAGAAGGGAAAAGATCTTGCATCGTGAATAGCATCCTTCCCAGTGAAGAGCTAATTCAGAAGGCTGCAGTTCTCACAAGAGGCAGGGTAAACCCAGTGGGATGTAGCAATTCAGAGTCTGAGCAATCAAAATCTGAACAGGATTAGATTTTCCCATTTAGTATCAGCTCCAGTTTTAGCTGCTGGCTCGAAGCCACACCAACCAGTACACTGTGCCCTTTCTTATTTTGAAGGCTGAGTAAGGTCACCTTGGGTAGGTTGCTGCTGGAGGAATTCCCAAGGCACCCTGGCAGAGAAATTCTCCCATGGTGTCAAGAGATTCAGCCCCTGGCAGGTCTCCAGCTAAATCAAACTTCCAAGAAAATCTCCATTTCCTATCGAAAAGGGGCATGTCATCAAGGTCTTTCTGCTATGGGTTCAAAGAGGTGCGATCAAGAAAAGGAAAGTAAGGTCTCCTCACCCAAAGCAAGGAAGCAGGATATGTTCTCTCTGATTTGATTGGCTTTGGGAAAATATACAGTAGTTATCTGATTTCAGTAACAACTTGTTGTCTTAACAAATGGTTGCTCTGGTGGCCTAGAGGTAGAGCTCTTGACTCACAATGAGGAGACCATGAGTTCAATCTTAGGTAGAGGCTAATATTTGGAAGAGACTCTTCTGCTCGAGCAAGGGGTTGGACTAGATTGACCTCCAAGGTCATTTCCAATTCTGTTATTCTATGAAACTAGATAAATGCAGGTGAAACTGTATATTAATGAAAGCTCAAAACAGTTTAAAGGGATCAAAACATAAATTTTAATCTGTTTCTCTGGGTTTTTGTTTTTTTGTGGTTACCTAACATCAAGATGATTAAAAAAAAAAAAAAAAAAGGAGAACATTCACCCAACAAAAGACCTTTTAGCCATAAGCACAAGCAGCAGCACCTCCAAGGTGAAGGGCAGGAGAAACAGGAGCACTTAACCTAAAAGTGTTTTCTGCTGTTCTTTTGGGTCATAGTCCTTAACTTACAACCACAAACTGACACCAAAATGTACGTCGTTTGAATGAGTTTGCTCCAGGTTACGGCTTTTTCTTGCCGTGTTTGTTACGTGAATCACTGCAGTTCTTAAATTAGTAATCTGGTTGTTAGGTGAATCTGGTTTCCCCTTTTGACTTTGCTTGTCAGAAGGTCGCAAAAGGGGATCACGTGACCCCAAGGAAACTGCAACCGTCATACATGTGAGTCAGTTGGCAAGCATCAAATGTAAAATGATGTAAACCATGGGGATGGTTGCAAAAGTCATGAGCATGGTCATCAGTCACTATTTCCAGCACCATTCTTAAAGATCTATCTCATTCTGGGCACCCCCTTTTTTTTTTTAACTATTGCCATCTGGCAGACAGTACAGGATAATAAAAACACAAGACAAATAGGCTGAAAAACAGCTTCTATCCCAGGGCAGTAACTTTTGAATTCTGCTGCATAGTGCAATATTAATGCACTATCAGGTTTTCAATTCAGTTGTATAGAATGCGAAGGAGGTATGTTTGTGCTTTATTTTTATAGTTATAATGTACTCTGAAGATGGCATTTAATTTCACTGTATGAGGTGCAATGACAGTAAGCTAAATATTGTAACTTTGAACAATCACTAAATGAAGTGTTGTAAGCCGAGGACTGCCTGTAGTTTATTCTATCAGGCCAGGGTTGGTTTTTTCATGCTAAATGTATTTGCTTCCATTCACATATTATCTGATTTGGAAGACTTCATTGCCAACTAGTCATTTCAGATTGCTGTGTAAAATGCAGCTGCCCTCCCGGATCGCTTTAGATATTTGGAAAGACCTTACAGAATTTTAACACTCCCCTGTCCTGCACCTCCTGAGGCTCAAAGTGCGGGTTTTTCCCAAGCCAAATCAATCTTTTCACTTCCCTCATTGCAGCCACATAGGATTTCAACATTCCTTGAGGCAAAGGCAACATTCCAAATGCGTATGGAAACCTTGTTCCTCGTACCTTAAAGGAGGCACATACCTTCTTCCCTTTACACATTACCCAGAAGTGCAAAAACCCCAGATGCATGAGTCACTGGATCAACCTCCTTCCTGCCACGACTAAGGCCACACGAAGGAGCCCTGAACTTTGTTGCGTGAACCCGCTAAGGAAATCATAGCCTCTCCTGAAATTGAACCCTTGGGTTTTCCAAGCTGGAATGTTGTCAAATCATCTCCAATGGGACTCAGTCTTAGCAGGAATGAGTTCCTAGGGAAAAAAAAAAGAGAGCTAGAAAACCACCTCTTCCAAAATCTGTTGATGGTGGCATTTCTACTTCTTGTTAATTCAGTTCATTGCTGTTTGCACTCAGGTCTCTCCGCTCTGGGATATGGGATGAAAGCATTGGGCAAAAATCGTTTGCTTGCTTAAAAAAAAAAAAAAACCATTATCACATTATCAGTAACCAATTGAATTTGCTTAGCTAGAAATCAGCGCGCAGGGGGGGGTTGTTTGCAGGAAAATAACAGCCACCTCCAAGTCAAAGGGCTCTCATATGAAAAGACTATAGTGTTAGACTAGTAGTGTTAGACTACTGTTAGACTTACACAACTCAATAATTATACAGAAAATGAATCCTGGGCATGGTATCAAATGATATCTAATTCAGGCATATGTTCAGGATCTTTCTGCTTTCATCAGAATGATTAAAACTTTGTCCCAGTGTCACACCATAACCTCCCATCCTTTCTGGCCATGTGTGCAACACTGAAATGCATACAACAAAAAGGATTGTGCTTGGAACCTTCTTTCATCCATCTAATCACATTTTGTCTCCTCCATGCATGCCACTGCCCCTTTCCTAAATTCAACATGTAATTCTCCATTCATTCAAAACAGTATTTCCATCAAAAGGCTCTTATCCTACCTCCCCAGCTCACTCCAGAGTGGAACAAAGGGGACTAAGTCATTGTTATATGTCAGATCTGGGGTGTTCAAGTTTCTGAAAGCTTAGGAGCAGATGAAAGCTGCTTCCTTCTATTTCTCTCCTCCACCTTATTGTACTTACTACCAAGTACTTACTACCATCTGTCTTCTCCTAGGGATGTCATAACAACTTAACTTCCATGGGAATGGGGGGGGGGGACACCTTTATTCAGACCCTCAAAGATTTAACAGAATTTGGAATAATGACCAGCAGGATAATAACTTGAAAGATTGTATTGGTATTCTTGAGTGCTTTGACTATAATAAATTTTCAATATTCCTGGTCATTTCACAGCATTTTACTTTTTGTCAGAGCATTCATCTTCAGAAATGAATGAAAGCCATAAACAGGAGATTGCTGAAGTTGACAGTCATGGCTAAAGTGCATTCTTCAATGTAGATAATTCTCAATTATTCATATATAGGCCAATGGAAAGATTGAATTGGCAGCCAAGAAAAGATTAGAATGTCAAAGAGTTAAGGCAACATAGCTAAGTAATTAAAATGTAATTGAAACAGAGATATAATATAACAGGGGATAATTGTTTCTCATTTCTGCAAATCAACAAAGACCAGTTTTTTTCTTTGTAGCCCCTTCATTTTCTGAAGATCATTGCCTGACCTGTTTCACTCTAAATATTCTGTCATGTAATTTTCTGTTTCCAGTTTTCTTTTACATCTGTCTTTCATTGCTTAATTGTTTAATGTTTCAATTAAAGTGTTTGTGTCTCATTACAAAGCTCAATTAAGTTACATTATTTTAGCAATATTCACCATCCTACAATAGCAAGACAACATATAACTTGCTTCCAAGCACATTTTAAAGAGAAAAAAAAAACTACTTCCTTTTTGTCAAGAGATACTTGCTTAAGCTGTCTAAAGAATACCTTACACAAACATTCAATAAGAAAGCATGAAATCCACTGTCGCAGGTGCTTGACATCCACCATGTATGAAATTGGCCTTTAAAAAGCACACATATACACATTCACACACCCCCAAAGTTTAGATTAAGCAGCATATGGAGAATGTACATTATTAACTTGCTTGAGGGCTTGTGTGGCATTTAAGCGATACAAAACATAACATGTATGCATATAGCTTTTATTAAAATAAGGAAAACCAGGAGTTCTTCTCAACACATGCAAAGCAAGCTACTCTTTGTAATCCTAACCACAAGAGGATGACGTGGTTTCCTTTTTGTACCACCCACCTCTCGGTCTGCCACCTGCCAAAATCAGCTCTTTTTCCTCTGCGTCCCTCTCAGTTTTGTACAGAAGGAGCAGCAGGAGCATTGGCAGGCTAGAGCAACAGCAAGCAATGCCAGTGGGTGATGAATATCCTGTTGCTCATAGTTACAGTCCTTCAGGCTGCGGTTGAAGTCTTTCTGCGATAGTATACACACCAATTCGATTTTTTTTTTTAATATCTATGGTGGTGTTAAGCCAGAGCTCTCCAGAACAACATGGAGTTGGCTGACCTTATCTAACCCCATCTATCCTATTGACACTGGGATAGGGTGGTGATGCCCACCAATTAATACGTTTGGGGCTTTCTAAAAAGATTGAAAAAGTTCATGGAGGATAGGTCAGGATAGTTAAGGGGATATATATAAGTTAAGGGGATAATTGTGAGTGTTTTAACAAACTGCATCACTGTTTGGCTTGGTGGCTGGAGTGCCTCTGAGAGAAAGTCCATTCAGAGAGTGGTAAGCAGAGCTGGTATCCAGCAGGTTCTGACCGGTTCTGGAGAAGCAGTAGCGGAAATTTTGAGTAGTTCGGAGAACTGGCAAATCCCACCTCTGACTGGAGATTTTACACTATCCTTGCCCTGCCACGCCCACCAAGCCACCAGCCCACAGAATCAGTGGTAAAAAAAAGTTGAATCCCATCACTGGGAAAGCTGAGAAGATTATGGGAAGCTTGCTTCTTGTCATTCAGGATACTGCTTATAAGTGCTTATAAGAGCTCAAAGCATTGTTAGAAACCCCACACACCCACTTCACGATCTGTTTCTGTTGCTCCCCTCTGGGAGGAGGTTTTGAAGTGTTTCTAGCAGGACTACCAGACTCTGTAACAGCTTTCTTCCCTATGCCTTTCATCTGGTAAACTTGCAAGATTTGTTTCTCTTGCCATGTACATGTATACATCCAAACTGTTGGACTATATTGTTTCTCCGTATCATACAATATATGTGGGTATGTGCATAAATATGTATGTATTTGTTTATTTATTTATCTTGTCATGTTTATGTTTATATTAGAGGTGGAGACCTTTTGAGAACTCTATGCAACGTAATTTCATTTTAATGTATGCCAATTAGTGTACATTCAAAGTGACAATAAAGTTATTCTATTCTATCCTATTCTATTCTGAACTTGTGGTCAGTGAGACATCACTAAAAGAAGGAAGTGAGTCCAGCTGCTGGTCAGGTTTATTTTATGATTGTTTTAACCTGCAGTTTGTGTGTGTTTGATTTTACAGAGCACTGAAATGTTGTCACACTTTATGCATTACTATTAAAATCTGGCTCAACCTTTCCAGAAATCTACATTTAATCCAGCATACTGTCTCCAGTAGAGGACTGCTAAGTGCTTCTGAAAATCTCATCTAGAGAATATAAAAGAAAAATGTCCACTGTGCAAATAAACTCTGAAATTAAAGATGTTATTTAAGTAATGTCTTCTTATTCTTCAATTTTAAAATTTTTAAATAAACATGAATAATAAAAAAAACTTAGAATTGAAGTTTCAGGTACAATATTTAAAATGGCCATGTTCTCACAGTCTAAACTCTGTTGGAAGAATGATCATTTGCAAGGAATTAAAAACTACAAGAAGGGGCAGTTTTTTCTTGTAAAAACTACAAGAAGGAGCAGAAGAAGAGGGAACCTTAAAGTAACCCATCAGCTGAAGGAAGGAAGGAACTTCAGACTAAATAAAATCTTTTACATTATTTCTTTATTAAAATCACTTCTACACTATTTCTATGGCAAGATGTACCGGATTTCTATTTGAATTATTTCTGAATTGTAGGTGGAACAATATAGCATATAAACATATTATGCAACTCTCATTGATCTCTCTCTCTCTCTCTCTCCTGATTATCCTACTGAAAAACTACTATTTCAATTTGTGGGTTTTTGCAACCACCACTTTGTTTCTGGACTTAGATATTTGAGTATAGTGTGAAAGAAAAGTGGTGTAACATCATCCAGAGAGTGTGGCAGGCGAATATATAACAAAAGAGTGAGCACATTCTCTGAATTATATATTTCTAGGTAAGTTAGTTTACCAAAAAGCAGCCAAATAGCAGCCAAGTGGTTCTTATTAATATTTTCATATTAGCAAATGTAAGAAATCTAATCCATTTATTCATTTCCATGTTCATCCTATGTTTTCAGAATATTAGCTCTCTCTAATCTAGAGACATCTAGCCTGTGTGGCTCCCAGGTTTCTCACTGTTGACAGTTGACAGGTAAAAAATTTGCTTCGACTCCCTCAAACTTCAAAGGCTCAATATATAAGCTAATGTTAAGACTGAGGCGGAAGGAAGGAAGGGAGGAAGGAAGGAAGGAAGGAAGGAAGGAAGGCTCATTCAGATTTCATATGTCTAATCTGCAGCAGAAATAAGATGTCCACACCAAACTTGAGGAACTTTCAAAAGTGCATGAAAAGATAAAAATCAGAAATGCTTGCTGTAATTCTATAATTCAGGTTTCCACAGCATCTATTTTTTAGGAAAAGAAAATATATACATATAAATAGAAACAGAATGAGGAAATGTCTCATTTACAACCTCAATAATGTAGGGAAATGCAAACAAGTAATACCTATAATAACTCATTGTTCTAATCTGCCGCATATTTTCCTTCTTTCTTTTTCCACACATTCAGAATGCCGCAACCAGCAAGCACTGAGTTATTTCCCCTCACCCTTATAATTTTTATAAAGCTCTTTTGGGAGGAGAGGTGCTTCTGAAATACTGAGATTTCTCAAAATTTCAAAGTAAGTAAGTTTCAAAGTAAGAATAGTAAATAGTAAAGTAAAACTTGAAAACTTACAAGTGAAACTCAAAAAATGAGAACATCGTGCAAAAGTTAATTTATTTCAGTAGTGCAACTTAAAAGGTGAAACTAATATATGAGATAGACTCATTACAAGCGAAGCAAGATAGCCCTCAAGCCGTATTTGTCATAATTGAGATGATTATGGTTTACAGCTCTATGAAAACCCCAAATCCACAATCTCAGAAATTAGAATATTGTGAGGAGGTTCAATATTCTTGGCTCAAAGTTGTCCCACTCTAATAGCTAATTGAAGCCACAACGCCTGAAATGGGTGTCCTGAGCCTGTTAAATGTCTCTCAGTCTGCGTCAGTAGAATCACAATCATGGGAAAGACTGCTGACCTGACCAGTTGTGCCAGAAAACCATCACTGACACCTCCATAAAGGAGGGAAAGCCCTCAAAAGGTAATTGCAAAAGAAGTTGGATGTTCCCAAAAGTGCCTGTATCAAAAGTACATTTATTAGAAAGATTATGTGAAAGGAAAAGTGTGGAAGAAAAGGCGCACAAAGCAGCAGGGATGACCGCGCCTGGAGAGGATGGTCAGGGGAAAGCCATGCAAAAGTTTGGGACTTCACAGGAGTGGACTCAGGCTGGAGTTTGTTGCAGCCACCACACACAGATGGATCCTGGACATGGGCTTCAAAGTCGTATTCCTCTTGTCAAGGCTGCTGTCCTGAAACAACAAACAATGTCAGAAGCATCTTTACCTGGCTAAAAAACAGAACCGGTCTGTTTGCTCAGTTTGTCAAAAGTTCTCTTCTTGATGAGAGCAACTTTTGCATCTCATTTGGAAACCAAGGACCCAGAGTCGTGGTAGGAAGAATGGAGAGGCACACATTGCAAGATGCTGGAAGTCCCCCAGTGTGAAGTTTCCACAGTCTGTGTTGATTTGCGGGAAGCCATGTCATCTGCTGGTGTTTGGTCCACTGTGCTTCATTTAAGTCCCAGGGTCAAAGCGCCGTCTACCAGGAGATTTTGAGCACTTTCATGCTTCCTTCCCACAGACGAGCTTTATGGTGATGCTGAACTTCATTTTCCAGCAGACTTGGGCACCTGTTCCACATGCCAAAAGCCACCAAAAACCTGGTTCAATGACCGCTGGGATTTCCTGTGCTGATTTGCCAGCAAACTCAACCTGACCTGAAACCACATAATCCATGGGGCATTTGCCAAAGAGAAAGATGAGAGACATGAGGACCGAACAATGCAGAAGAGCTGAAGACCGCTATGAGCATCCTTGGTCTTCCATAACTCCTCAGCAGTGCCACCAGGCTTTATACTTCCCACACCACACCGCATGAGGCAGTAATGGGCTGAAAAAAGGGGCCCAAACCAACTACTGATACATATGCATTCCTTATACTTTTCAGACGGTCTATGTTGTTCTATGCATTAATCCTTTTTTATTGATTGCATGTAATATTCTAATTTTCTGAGATTGTGGATTTGGCGTTTTCATGAGCTGTAAGCCATAATCATTACAATTATGACAAATCACAGCTTGAACGATCTTACTTTGCATGTAATGAGTCTATCTCATATATTAGTTTCGCCTTTTAAGTTGCATTACTGAAATAAATGACTTTTGCACGATATTCTAATTTTTCGAGTTTCACCTGTATATGTTGGAATTGTCAATTATTAATGTATGAAAAAGATAGTTGGACCAGAATTCCTGGTCTACCCAATGGGGCTGATTGCAAAATCTGAAAGTTGTGTCCTACCCCAGACGGGCTGACAAAGAGAGGAAAAAAGATGGGACAAAAAAGTTAAAAAAAATGGTGGGTTTGACTTGACTAAACCTTGCATATGATTGACATTAAAAGTGGCAGAGCTTGGATTGTACCTGCCATCTTGACTTTTTGACATCATTTGCTCCTTGGAACACATAGCCCCATTGTGGCAGATATTTTACAAACTGAATTCCCAAAATTCATTGCTGCAGTAAATAATTTTGGTTCACCCAACTTTTGTCTGTGATGCATCACAGGAGCAAATCCATGGCTTTTTCTAGCTAGCAGGAGTAGAAATCTGTAGAAAGCTCATGTTGGTGAGAGAGGAATGACCATTTTTCTAGTTACTCCTTCTTGTCAACTTCCCAAGCAATTCTCAAGAACTCCCCTTATTC
Source organism: Laticauda laticaudata (assembly GCA_004320025.1). Taxonomy (NCBI): domain Eukaryota; kingdom Metazoa; phylum Chordata; class Lepidosauria; order Squamata; family Elapidae; genus Laticauda; species Laticauda laticaudata. The sequence goes on along the minus strand of BHFT01000612.1, from coordinate 23,712 downwards.
TGAAGGGGAAAAGGAAACCATTAGACCATTCAACCCAGAGAGAAATAAAACTGAACAAGTTATGCTGTCATCCATTAGGACCAGCTGAAACCTCCTATCCATCAATAGTCTGAATATTTCCCTATGCCTTATTCCATGCTAGTTCTGGTAGGTTTTTGACCAGCTATTTATTTATTTTGATTGATTGATGATTGACTTCTATAGCTGCCCATCTAAACAAACAACTCTAGGTGGCTCACAATTCTTTTCCACTATCCTGGTGACTTTTTGCCATCTGTTTCTTCTCAAAGCCCTTTTGAGCACACCTTTTCTAAAACAAGTCATTTCTGCCACCTTTTTTTTTAATTTCTAGGAGATGCCTTCACAGCTCCAAGGTCTAATTTTTGCTTCAAATTAAGGGGAGAGGAGAGGGAGGCAAAAGCATCCATTATAGACTCAATTAAACCAAATCATATATTTATGAAAAGGTTGCTACAACCTACCAACAGTTGCTAAAAGAAAACACCCAAGGTCATTTTGCCTATACAATAAGGCACTCAATAATTAACTATTCCTTTTTTAATTAACTAGGGCTTCATCGAGACTAGGAACTATTAACCAATTAACAATTCTACATCCAACATGACTCAATAAATATATTTGTAAATGTGGTAGCAGAAGGAAGCACCAGTGAGGTATGGTTGGAACAGATTGAAATATTAATGAACATATGCTTCAGCCTTATATAAATTAAGTCAGCCCACTGATTCATTGAACTTAATGTGGACTGACAAGAGTTTTTGAGAGGAAAAAGTATGTGTGTCTGTAGAGTAAGACCTTTTCATACTATGCAGCAGGAGCGCTAATAATGAGGCCACTAGGTTACATACAGCTACCAATATGTCTCTTGTGGTCACCAGAGTCATCTGAATAGACCCTTATAAGGGAAGTACTAATACCACTCTATAAAGCCTTAGTAAGACCACACCTAGAGTACTGCATCCAGTTTTGGTTACCACATCATAAAAAAGATGTTGAGACTCTAGAAAAAGTAAAGAGAAGAGCAACCAGGATGATTAGGGGACTGGAGGCTAAAACATACAACGAACGGTTGTAGGGCTTGGCTAGTCTAGTAAAGAGAAGGACCAGGGGAGACATGATAGCGGTCTTCCAATATTTGAAGGGCTGCCACAGGGAGGAAGGGGTCAAGCTATTTTCTAAAGCATCTGAAGGCCAGATAAGGAATAATGGATGGAAACTGAACAAGGAGAGATTTAACCTGGAAACAAGGAGAAACTTTCTGACAGTGAGAACAATCAACCAATGGAACAGCTTTGCCCATGGAAGTTGTGGGAGCGCCATCATTTGAGACCTTCAAGAAGAGATTGGACTGCCATTTGTCAGAAATGGTATAGGGTCTCCCATTTGGGCGTGGGGTTGGACTAGATGACCTACAAGATCCCTTCCAACTCTGATTATCTATAATCTGTAATTATAAAGTTTTAAAACCTCCAATATCTCCTCTCAATTGGGCACACTTAAGAGGGTCTAGGACAGGGGTATCAAACTTGCAGGCCGCAGGCTGGATGTGTCACATGCTGGGTCTACCCCGGCCTGGTTTAGCGAAGAGTGGGAAGTCCCCATATGTCACATGAGGAAGTGATGAGTTTGACACCCCTGGTCTAGGACAACTCATCACAGCCAACTCACTGCAGTACAATTCAATGCTGTATTGTTTCATTCAGTTACTTTTATTACTGGTCACTACATTTTCTGCAAAATTATTGTAACTCATGTATTTCTGGATTGACTTTATTTTGCTACTATTCTTCATGGTTCTGTTGAAATTAATGTAACTTTTGTATTTGTTGAATTGTCCCACAGTGAATTGTCCCCTGGTGAGTTGGCCATTCCTGGAACACTGCAACCAATTTTGGTCACCATACTACACAAAAAATGTTGAGACTTTGGAAAAAATTCAAAGAAGAGCAATTAAGATGATCGAAGACCTGGATACTAAATCATATGAAGAATAGCTGCAGGTTTTGGGTCTGGCTAGTCTAAAGAAAAGAAGAATTGGGGGGGTTACATGATAGCAGTATTCTAGTACTTGAAGAAGAGGGAGTTGAATTCCTATACACAAAGAAGAGGGCGGTCAAATTATTCCCCAAAGCACCAGAGGGCAGTACAAGAAGCAATGATTGAAAGCTAATCAAAGAAAGAAGCAACCTGGAATGAAGAACACTGAGAACAATTAACCAATTGTTAACAATTAACAGCTTGCCTTCAGAAATCTTGGACGCTCCATCACAGGAGGTGTTTAAGGAGAAATCACTTGTCTGAAATGGTAAAGATTCTCCTGCTTGAGCTGGACTAGAAGACCTCCACGGTCCCTTCCAGCTCTATTCTATTCTAAATTCCTATTTAAGATGTCCATTTGGAGAGCAAACTTGCTACACATGGCCTAATATACTGATTGAAGCAGGCATGATTTCTGGATCTATGTTGTCTAAGACATGTTTACATATGCACTTTGCGACTTCATCACTTATTCGGGTGACAAGGTACATGTTTGAAGCAGCCATTACAGAGAATGCAAGCTAAAGGATTCAATTCCCAAATACGGTGTTTTACAAAACATCTTTTCCCAGTATCAGTTGAAAAAAAAATCACTCAGTGCTGAAAAGTACTCAAAAGGAAAATAAGCTATTGATCAAGATGCTGCAGAAGTCTTTGTAAGGCACCTGTTCGTTAGTCATCAGGAATAATGCTACACATTTGTAGGTGTGACGTTCCTTGCAGATGTTCCATTCTTATGAATTTTTCCTGCTCTTAAGCACCACTAGGGGGCAATCGTCTTAAGTTTCCAGATACCGCTGGATGAAAGAAAGTCTTGCCCTTACATAAATTACAGAACTGCATCAAACTTAAGGATGCATTACAATAATCAGCAGTACAGTGAAATTTACCACTTTCTAGCATCCATATGGTTGTTCCTCTTCCCACAGTTCCCACACCCTGGAATATGCATGGCAGAACACAAATTAAATCAGGAGCATTTAGGATAATCAGTTTGGATGATGGAAGACCCTGAGTTTGCCTCTCCTTTTTCTTCCGGAACCTCCAAAAGAATTCAATCTTCAGTAGTTCAAAGATTCTCAAAGGTTTTCTTTGTGCCTGTGTCACAGCTGTAACAATAAATAAGTACATCTTTGACACAGCAAATGTCAAACATTGCAGAGGAGAAAATGTTTCCATTATTTTACAGATTACATCAGAAAAATAGGCTTATCAGTTTCATGTTTTTTCTTTGCTTACCCATGTAATAGTTTAAAATAATTTTTTATCCACTTTGGATGAGCCACACTATTCTGTCTTCTGGACAGCAATCTATGGAGTCTCAGGTCAGTAGATTGCTCTACTCAGAACCTGAATTTCAGTTTCATGTCTGGATATCAGGTGTGAAAGGCCAGGTAGACATGTGAAAGGTCCAGTTAAATTGATTTATTGCTGAAACGCCTATGCACAGGAATGTTTTCAACTAATATTTACCACCTGCTTGGAGTCAGATAAAGGTCTGTGGAATTCAAATGGAGATTTGGACCTCATTCCTTGTGTCTATGTAGGGATTCTAGGCTGATACTCTTTTAACTCTGCCACTCCTCTTCTCCTTTGACTTGGCAGCTACAGCTTCCACCATGAAAGCGCTATCACTTTTCCTGGTGAAACTGCTCCTTATACTACCAGTACTTTCTCCCTACAGTGTATCCTTCTTTTCTGAATTCTGGACCACCATATTGAAGCAGCCAGAGCAACAGAGCCAGAAGGAAATAGGTTACATTCACCTCAACAGGAAAGAACCCCTTTGTACAGTTTTCTCACCATCCCTACCTCAGCATGGAAGGATGACAAGAAATATCTGAGCTGGTTCCATAGGAAGCCCTTCAAAAATGGACATAAGTCCACAAACTACAGCTGCAGCAACATTTGCAGTATCTGATAATGTTCTGCAGGTGATCAGGGCAGAGCCATAAAAATAATAATATATCAGGGTGGAAGCAAAATGTTTTAAATATACTATTAAACTCTTCTAAGAACCAAAAATTTATAAATAATAATAAACGTAATCATGATTATGCTACCATAGTTCCCACAACTTGATTTCCAAAAAGAACATTAAGTTTATTAAAAGAAAAGCCTTATTTATTAAATATATTTACATGGCCACCCAGCTCACACATGCTGATTCTGAGTGGCATACAGCATTTAAAATCAACAATTGTTAACATATGTATATATATATATATGTATGTATAATAAGGTATATTAGATGTATGTATTTATTGATATATATGATAAGATATATAAGATATAGGTATTTGTTGATGTATATAATAATGATGTATATAATAAGGTATATAGCTATATATCTTTGTCAATGCCACAATGTTGTCATAAACATGAATGAGATTTGTATTTTTTAGTTTTCAGTAATCTGCAGTTCAGTAAATCCGCTGAAGTTTTTTTCTCTCATACACACACATTATTTGTATTATCAGATGTTTGACTAAGAGATAAATATTTTCCTTTAAATTCAGTTGTAAAAAATCTACTTGTAAGTAAGTACATAAAGTGTGGCTAAATGCTTCCATCTTATGCAATGTATATACCGATGTATATACCGATTCAATAGTTATCATTGATATAGGACAATTACAAGTTAAATATTTGAATTACATTCTTTCTCAAGAAATAGGATTGACAACCTAAATGGAGATGTCCTGCATAAAAAAAATTACCTGCAAAGCTATAAGCCAATCCAATAATGTTTACTCTAGGCAGTAAAATAACACTTTTCTTCCTATGTTTCTCTAACAAATACCATGGGAAAGGAAAGTGAGAGATGCAATATATGGACTTCTAAATGCTGAAAACCACATCTCCCAACATGTTTTATACCCTTTAACTGCACTGTTTGGAGCTGCTGGAGGTTAGTGTTCAGAATATCCACAGGTTCTAAGTCCACATGCTACTAAATGGTTGTGAGGAGTTAAGTGCCTTGGTAGATTGAAGATTTTGATCCATACTCACACTGTAGTTTATATGCAACTGTTTTATTAGATGTGGCTCAGTGCTTAAGACGCTGAGCTTGTCGATCAGAAAGGTTGGCAGTTCGAACCCCTAGAGCAGCGCGTAACTGAGTGAGCTCCCATTACTTGTCCCAGCTTCTGCCAACCTAGCAGTTTGAAAGCATGTAAAAATGCAAGTAGAAAAATAGGGACCATTTTAGTGGGAAGGTAACAGCGTTCCATGCACCTTGGGCGTTTAGTCATGCCAGTCACATGACCATGGAGATGTCTTCAGACAGCACTGGCTCTTCGGCTTTGTAACAAAGATGAGCATCATCCCCTAGAGCCGGAAACGACCAGCACATATATGTGAGGGGAACCTTTACCTTTACCTTAAAATAGAGCTAACAAACAGATGATAGCCTCCCTGATGATAATATCAGAAAAAGCCAGGGGTTTCAAATATGATAGTTGGCAAGAAAGGCCTATTTTCTCAAGCGCCTGTAGGCCAGACAAGGAATAATGGATGGAAACTGAAGGAGGAGAGATTTAACCTGGAAATAAGGAGAAACTTTCTGACACTGAGAACAATCAACCAATGGAGCAGCTTGCCCTCGGAAGTTGTGGGAGAGCCATCACTTGAGACTTTCAAGAGATTGGATTGCCATTTGTCAGAAATGGTGTAGGGTCTCCTGCTTGGGCAGGGGGTTGGACTTGATGATCTACAAGGTTCCTTCCAACTCTGATTATGTGATATCTGTTATCCTCTGGATCATTGATCATCCTTCTTGGAATCAAGGGCAAAAAAGTAACAATTGGACCAGGATTTCCAAAATCAAAAAACGAGGTTATTGGGATTTCCCTATTTAATTGTCCATTCTTATTTCATTGACTTCATTGTAACATCTCATGACTAATTTTCGTGAGAGTAGGTCTTTTAAAGAACTTCCCTTTAAAACTATTTATGTTCCTGAAAACCTATAGCAAAAATATCTCCTACCTATAATAGTGGGGGGAAAGGGCAGAAGAATCTTGTGAAACTTTGTTCCCTTGGATTACAATTGAGGAAGCATGGATTGATATGAGGGATGTGGAAGGCAGTAGAATCATTACATAACTGCTTACAATTGGCAGCCAGGTTAAATTGTTAGTAAATAAATCTTGAGTAGATAAAAGGTAAAGGTAAAGATTCCCCTTGCACATATGTGCTAGTCATTTCTGGCTCTAGGGGGTGGTGCTCACCTTTGTTACTAAGCCGAAGAGCCAATGCTGCCTGAAGATGTCTCCATGGCCATGTGGTTGGCATGACTAATGCCAAAGGCACACAGAACACCGTTACTTTCCCACCGAAGTAGTCCCTATTTTTCTACTTGCATTTTTACATGCTTTCGAACTGCTAGGTTGGTAGAAACTGGGACAAGTAACGGGAGCTCACTCAGTTACGCAGTGCTAGGTATTCGAAATGTCAAATTGCTGACCTTTCTGATTGACAAGCTCAGTGTCTTAGCCATTGAGCCACTGTGTCCCTTCTTGAATAGATAGAAAATACTGAAGAGATGTTGAATGGAAGAGAAAGGCCTTCTGAACATAAAGACTTTACAATGATGCATTTAACTCTAATCCTCTGAGAACAGCCATGAATTATGTCGAGCAAGAAATTAATACAAAATTTTGAAGAAACACTGATCTGTTTCATATATTCTGCAAGGATATGATTTATTTAATCATGCTTTTAAAATTATGTCTCATTTGACCACATGTAGATCACTTATAAACAAAGCTAAACAGATGATTAGATTAGATTATGGTTTAGCACAAAAGTATATGCAGCCCATGGAAAGAATTTGTATCTTCATGCTCAACTTTATAGAGGGGACATTACAGGTAATTCTTGACTTAGAACCATTCATTTAGTGGCCACTGAAAGTTATGATGGCATTGAAAAAAAAGTGACATATGACCACAACTGTTACAACTATTCTAAGCATGTGGCATCCCAGGGCCACATGCTTAAAATTTGGGCATTTGGCAACTGGTTTGCATATACAATGGCTGCAGCATCCCAGGGTCATGTGATCGCCTTTTGAGACCTTCCCAGTTGGAGTCTCACAAATAATATCAGTGGGGAAGCCATCAAGGAAGTTCACAAGTCGCAGTCATATAATGTTTCACTTAATGAATGAACTGTTTCACATCAAATTTTCTAGTTCCAATTGAAGACTACCTTTATCATTAAAGCCACCGTATCTAGGCTGCAAATTTAGACTAACCAATAGAGGGCAGAAAAGTGATCCAAAATACTTTAACACTTTATTGACATCTAGTAGATGCGTGGCTCATTGCAGCCCCTACATGTTGTTATTAATTTTATCAATAATTAGCTGAAACCTGACAGCAGCAAAAGGCAGAATCTGTCAATAATTTTCCTAATTCTTAGGATAAAGAATTAGGGAGGAAATCTTGTCAAGCTTACATATCCCACTGCCACATTTCTGCAAAAAGAAAAAAAGCATAGGATTTTACACTCAAAGAGAAATCTAACTCAGATTTGAATGATGAAAAAAATGAATATAATAATATTGATTTTATAAAGCACAAAACAGATCTAGTTACTAGAAAAGCCTGCTTACATGGAAAAGCTGTTGGTTTGCTTTTAAACTGAAAGACAGATTCATTTTAAAGTACAGTTACGCTTAGGATCTATTTTTCACTTTATTCACTTTAGCTTCAGCTACCACAGTCAGAGTATTCAGAGTAATGTAAATAGATAGTTTTCTGTGGATGATTAGTGGAATTTTTAATTTTAGTATTATGAAACTATATTAGATTTTATTACTTAATTTTGTGGCTTCAAACATGTCAAACACTGCTTGAAAAAGAAGTGAATACTACACACTTATTATTGATATATATTCAACCTGCATAATTTTGATGCATGAAATATTTTAGGCTTAATGCAATATTGGAAGAGTTTGATTACTTTTTCTCGGTTATCTGCAGAATATATGGACAGTAGAACTTTATTATATCAAAACCCTTACCTGCACAATCTCATCAACTAGAATTTTTATTACTTCTTTGATTCATAATCTATTCCTGTATCAATCATGAGACTGTTCCTGTTTGTTTTCATTGCCATGGTTGCATATTGGGTGGAAAGCTTTAAGGATTTTATAGCAATAACTACCAAATCTCTTTCCTGGTGAAAAGATCTGACCATTCCTCTGTGTTGTAGCAATTCTTTTTCTTTTAAAGTAAGAAAGTTCTTTTTTTTTCACAGGTTTATTTGTTATATAATTAGATAATTTGAATCTGCCATATGCAGGCTGTTGAATTTAAAGACATTTATCATGATTCAATAATTTTTGACATTCTTCCAAATAAATACATTCCAAAGACATTTAACATTTAAAGAAGTATGTCTTGATAATTTCCTACAATGGGTCCATTGATCCACTAACATATTGTTAATCAATCATTAATTAGCTATAATAGTCATTGATTGGTTTGCATTTGTTCGTTTGATAATAGATACAGCAAATTACTCATAAGTGATAAACCTGAATAGCTAGACTATTTAGTTGAAAATTCATCAAATTTAAAAAGCACTGATGTTGAACAACAATTTTAATAGTACAGCATTTAGTTGTAAACCTCTGGCTGTATATTTGCATTGCACAGAAAAACCAAATAGGAGATGTCAAATGTAGCTCATATTTGCCTAGCGCTACCATAGTTTTGGCTGGAGCATTTTCTACTTCATGCAGCAAGCCTTAAAATGTGTAGTGCTAGAACATAATATCAATGCACTACATTTCTCTAGTAGTTATACTAGCAGTTAAAACTAAATGGAAAGTTTACTTTAGAAAGGCACAATCTTTAAGCTTCATTTTTCAAGATGAATACATTTGAACTAGGATTTCCAAAATTCAGGGCTCATACTATAATCCGTACTTTTCAAATGCTCCTTATACAATAGAAAGAACTTCTGCCCTGTCAATTTCTTCTCTTATTCCACCCCACCCTCACACTTTTGGATTTTTCCCCCTGTGCTAATTCAATATACAATAACAAGCAAGGAAATGCATACTGCTTATGACAGCTAACGTATCTCAGACAATGCAGACTGCCTCAGCTGAGAATTAGAGATGAGCATTGTCCCTTCAGTCGGTCATGACTGAACAGGGGAAACCTTTAAAACTTCTCTCTATGAAAACCAAAGGGAAATGGAAAATAATTTTCACTCTATCTATTCTGTACACAGGAGTTATGGAAGAGGTGTAGTTCCAGCAAATCATCCAATATATATTATTTTTATATAGTTATTGTATTTGTTAACTAGCCCAATCAAATGGCTCTGGCACATGCCACCGTCATTCAGGGTGGTGCTTCTAGAGAGTAAGCATATTATGGCAAAATAAATTATTCAGTGACCCATTGCTGATATTACCATCATAACAGCCATCACAGGGTTTAATCTTTTTAAGAGTCATATGCTGTCTTAAACCACCAATCCAAATCCAAAAATTTAAGTCCTGCTTTTTCCTTTCAATTGTGATTCCCAGCATCCTTCACCACTGGTCCTGGAGCTGCTAGTAATTCTAGTGCAGAAACGTCTGGAGGGTCACCAATTTCCCATAATTGCACACAGACTCACTTTAAGTCTGTGTATTAAGGCAGAATATTGTCTGTGCTAAACCAACAGACATTTTCACCTACCATATTATACAATGACTCAGTTGTTTCTGATATTCCTGCCCATTTCTTCTTTTCTATTAACATATAGTGTTAATAGATTTTCCAGATTAAAATGGGATCTGCTCGCTCTATGACCACAAAAAAACAGATATCGATAAATGACATTTTATATATATTAATGCACATATAGATATTCAAACTTTAGGAAGCATATGCAGCAAAACCCAATAATTGACAAAGCTAAAATTTACTCCAAGACATAATAATAATAATAATTATTATTATTATTATTATTATTATTATTATTATTATTATTATTATATAAAAATCATCATCATCATCCCTACAATCAACTGTGTTCTAAAAAGCATTTATAATTAAACTGTTTTGAGTCCATTCCTATCTATCCAGTGTTTATATGAGAATAAGTCCCAGTGATTTCAGGACAACTTATTTTCAATTACACATGCATGCTTGGATCTACATCCATTGAGTCCCTTAAAAACAGTTTTTGCCTAACAAAACATTAGAGACATATCCCAGCAAGATGTCAGACAGGAACAGATAAGAATATCCAAAGTTGCCATGGTCTGTTAAAAGCAACAAAGCTAAAATGTTGATTTTCAAAGCAGGTGACATTTATCCAGTAACACTGTATTACCACATTTTGATTTTTATGCCAAATGGGTGATGGCTGTATAATTCAATGTGATGGATGCTGTTGTCAGGATGTGTGTTTGATATTCTTATGGTGGTAATGTGTCTTGAAATGGATGTTCCCCCACTTTGCCATTTCCCGTGACAGTCACAGAGAAAAGACGCCTAGGGTGGGGCATAGGGGCAATAAAACAAAGAAAGCTGTAGGGGGGGAAATAGGCTCTTGATATGGTTCCTTAATATAAGGGTAAAAAAAATCCTGGTTTTGTGACTATGTGTACTGTTACTGGATCTTGCAAAACAAAGCATGGATTAAAGCAATTGTGATAAGAATGGTTTTCGTTTAGGGCAAGGCAGTTATTTTACAGAATCTTACAATTAAATCCTTCCTGATTGATTAACAAGAAGGTATTCATTTTGGAAGACAGCAAACCATCATAATTCTTTTTATTTCTTACTTTCAGGCGACATTACATTGTCTATACCAGACATGTCCAACCTGTGACCTACAAGCCACATACTGGATAGCTAGTTATGTCACCTCACAAAATCGTAACATTATTATGTGACTTATATACATGAACTGCATTACATATTTTATATGTGGCCCAAGGCAATTTCTCTTCATTCACTGCAGCCCAGGCATGCCAAAAGGTTGCCCACCCGGGGTCGATATACTACAGGAAAACTTCAGGTGATGTTATCCGTTCTGATCAGTACCCTGGACAGCAGAGATGGAAGAGGCTACCAGACTTCAGCGGCATTTTCTACGATTTCTCAATCTTTGGTTTCAGAAGACTATTCATTTTCCTTAACAGCTGCATTTCTGTTCCCAAATCTTGAAATATTTTTTATGCTGCTATCTGTTCCAAAGAAGCTGCTATCTACTCTGAAGATAATACATATATACCATTTGGCTTGCAGTGAAATGAAGGCACATAACTGCCAAGGAAACTGGCCAACTCTTGCTTATGGCATTAAACCCACAGAAAAATGCAAATACAGTTGGCAGCTACTATCCATCTATGGATAGGAACATTTCAGTATTCAGTATTCTAAGTATACATGTATACAATATTTTCTACAGTCAAGAACCAGACTAAGTAAGATCAGGGGAAAAACAGAGTGCTTCCCCAATTTAACACTTCTCTCAAAAGCAAAAAAAAATAATAAAAATTAGATTTAAGTTAGCTTCCCAGCCCAAACATTTAATATATCATGGTACCAATTTTAATGGAAAATTGGGCTGCCAAAACTGAAAATATACTTTGTTGAGAAATGCTTAAAAAAGGTAGCTCAAGGGCAACAAGCAGCCTAGAAGTTGCCTAATCCTGTCATAAACAATTTCCATTTATTCATTTAAAAAAAATAAAGCCTATTTACTGTGTTCTCAAAGGCCTAATAAAAATTGCTTCTATCTAGCTGCTATATCTATTGTCTATCAACATACCTACCTCCTACTTACTTATCTCTATCTAATTTCTTTAAATGGCAGTCTAAGCATGTGATTTATTTTAAGCCCTATTTGTTTCTAATTATTTAACTTTGGTTAAAAATTTCCCATGCTGATTTTGCCAATATTCTCCTTACAGAATGGGGAAAATGAAATTAATCATTTTAGTCAATACATTCATTAACCAAGATCTTTGACCAATTCTTCCTATTTTCTAACTGATGGAATGTTCAAGCTCCAACTCAGAAATTTTCTTCTTCTTTGGTCATAAATTCAGCTTTGCTAAATTCACCAAGAATTTTATGTAGAGAGAGAGAGAACAAGAAATTGTTACCAAAACAGTTATATAAGTGACTGTTTTCTAGTTATAACTAAACTTCAAGCAACTAAACCAAATACACAGAGATGCTAGGAAAACCACACCAGGTTGTGAAGTACCACACATAGATCTCCATATTGCCATCATGTGGTAGCTTACTTCTTAAAACAGGCATAAAACAGAAAATGATTCTTAATATCAGTTTCTGCATCAAAAGAAGACAATCAAATTATTAGGATTAGCTGTTCTGCACTTGCCATCCCATAATTTCAGGATGAATTAATGTGATTTAAAGCAATGCTCAAGCTCCCAAAAGTAATCAAAGGGTCTGCCAGGTAATCCCAAGGGCTAAATTGCAAATATTTCAAGAAGTCTCTTTTTGGAGCTCACTGGGCAACCAAGTAGTGGTTGAAAACGACAGCTCACCGATCATATATCCATTTTTTTTCCTAACCATGTTGCTCTTCAAGAATCAAAACAGGAGGCATTGCACTACTAACAGCATGCTTCCACCACAGTGAGCATTCATTCCTATTTCATGTGGTGACAGCCGCTTCAGATTCTTTGAGCAATACTTTGAAACAATACAATAGTACAACTATCTTACTTTTCATTTTGTAATTTTTCACATTACAGGTAATAGCAAAGATCCACAGAGCTCCTTATAATCCTTATGAGGCCCTGCTAAAGCAATAGGGGGGTGGTTCTCCATACTTCACTCCCCTTTATGTATACACAGAACCCCTAACTGAAAACAAATCCATGTTTGGGTGAAAGTAAGTGCTCTGTTTACAGGGACTACTCAAAACTACATGCCAAATTCCCACACCTGAATTCCTTGATTTATTTTTAATTTAACATATTTTATCCTGTTCCTCAGCCCAAAAGCTTCCCATAACCAGAGGTGGTATTCGGCAGATTCTGACTAATTCTGGAGAACCGGTAGCGGAAATTTTGAGTAGTTTGGAAAACTGGCAAATGCCACCTCTGACTGGCCCCACCCCCATCTATTCTCTGCCTCCCAAATCCCAGCTGATCGGCTGGGTCTTCTTTTGTTGCCCTGCACAGGAGAATGGAGCTGGAAAGCAGGTTATAGGAATGGGAAGGGAATAGGGATTTTGTAGTAACCTTCCTCTGCCACGCCCACCAAGCCACACCCACAGAACCAGTAGTAAAAAAATTTGACTCCCACTACTGCCCATAACACACAATCAATGAAGGGGAAAGGAAACTTAAATCACATGGCACAAAAGAAAATGGGTAGCATTTGTTCTCATGAGATGAACATTCAGAACAAGATGCTCAAAAAAACAATGAGAAATGATAATCAAATATGAGAGAAACAGAGAGCTAAAAAGCGTTAAAATTTTAATCTACTCTCACTCACTCCTTGTGGATACCTGATGTTTATATTTTTAAGGGATTATCTCCAGAGTTCTCTACAAAAAACAATCTAGAAAAGTGTCTGATTTGTTGGCATTTTTCTTTTCCTGCATGACTCTATTCTTCTTTGTAAGATCTTAAGCAGAACTTTGCTTGAATGGGGAACTAATGCTGGCTTTTAGTCATTTACACATCCACTTGCATATATACTTTATATATGCCATGTTTGCTCTGTATTTATTGACTTTCCTCTTATTATACAGGTAGACTGCAGGTCAATAGGCTTCTTTCAGATAACCAGCTTCCTGCAGAGGTAAAGGCATCAGGAAGATCTCTCCTTTGGCTGCTGTAATAGTTTGCACAGCATTTTTATCATTGATATTGCAGATTCAGCAATCTCTCTATTTTTAATGAGAAATCCCCAAACAGTGACCTGGGGCAATGTCCTACCATATTGTGGGATTTATTTGGGTCTATGGAAGTGGATAAAAGTGTTCTAGTCTGCCCTTGGTCCTCCAAGACTTGGAATCCTGTCTCTCCTGACTTTATTGTAAAGTGCACTGGGTTGATTCTGGGAGGTTGTCTCAAGAGGGAGAGGTTTCACAACCTTCAAAGTAACTATGATGTGCCCCTTTTTCCCTGGATCCAGCCAGACCTGACAATTGCTGTCCTAGAAAAAGTGGATTGCCTGGATCCATTTGTTAGATTTCTGGGTTTGGGCCTGAGCACATGAAAGAAATGGCATTATGGTCGATTCCTTTTATGAAGACCTAGATGGCAGAAGTGTTGTCTTTGGGTCCTTTTAGGCCTCTTGGCAGCCTTTCAAATCAACGCACGTGATGTCCTTCTGAGTTTGGGTGCACTTCTTTTACAGTGGATTTTTGCCCGTCTTTATAGGTAATCCTTGCTTAGCAATGATAATTAGAACCAATTTTTTGTTGCTAAGTGATAGAGTCATAGAGCATAATGTCATGACTGATATACTTAGTGCCAACAGTTCCAGCGGTCCCTAGTTACCATTGTTAAGCAAAGACCATGCAGGTTGTTAAGCGAGAACCTTGTGTGACTATGACTTCCAGTTTCCCCATTGTCTTTGATGGTGGGAAGCCAATAGGGAAGGGTGCAAAACTGTGATCATGTGAACACAAGACACCGCAACAGGGAGAAATCCAGACCAGTTGCTGGGCAGCCAGTTTGTGATCAAAACCAGAACTTTGGTAGTTTTAACTATGACTTGGTCAGCACTTTCACAAGTTCAAATGGTCAGTGAAAGAGTGGTCATTAAATGAGGACTGCCTATAGTGGGATATCCTAGTTCAGGGGTGTCAAACTTGATTTCATTGACGGCTACATCAGGCTTGTGTTTGACCTTGGGGGGCCGGGGTGGGCATGGCCAGCTCAATGTCACTCATGGTGGGGGCACCTGTGGTGGCCCAAGCACTCTTCCAGGGAAAACGGGCTCCTGAACTCCTTTTTCACTGGCAGAAGCACCACAGGTCAATCCTTCGCTGTTTCTAGGGAGGCCCCACGAGCCAGAAAAGTACCCTGTGGGCTAGATCTGGCCTCCAGATCCTGTGTTTGACACCCCTGTCCAGTTGGTGATTATTGAAGCAGAGAGATCATCCAGGTACACATTCTACTGTGGGGTATTGCAGGGTAAAGCTTCTAAGGGAAGTCATCCACTGACAAGACTTTATATCATCAAACAAGACAGGCAGGAGATAGCAATCGCGCTTAGACTTATATACCACTTTACAGTGCTTTCCAGCTCTCTCAAAGCAGTTTACAGAGTCAGCCTATTGCCCCCAACATTTTGGGTCCTCTTTTTACCCACCTCAGAAGGATGGAAGGCTGAGTCAACCTTGAGCCTGGTGGGATTTGAACTGCCAAATTGTAGGCAAATGGCTGCAGCAGAAGTAGCTTGCAGTACTGAACTCTAACCACTGTGCCACAAATGCTGTCAATGTCTTGAGGCTCTAAGAGTCTAGGTGCATTTAAACAGATTGAAACTGAATCCCGAAAAGATGTTCATTAATCTAGACATTTCTATGGCTATAGTATTATCTTTTGAGGGATTGGGACTGGCCTGAAAATGCAGGTCCAGGATTACTGGACTTTCTGTACCATAGACAAGTGGAGTGCTTAGCCAGAAGGGCCTTCACCCAGAGCCATTTGTAGCTTCACCTGTGATATAAGGGTCTTATATATCAGTAACTCAAATCCTCATCAGCACTCAGCTGGACTTCTTCAATGTCCTGGACATCTGGTTGCTCTTGAAGATCATCTGTACCTTCAATTTGTCAACAAGAAAGTGTCCCATTTAATTGGCAGACATTTGTCTCCATGATCATATTATATCACTGCTCCAAGCTTCCAATTAGCTTCCTAATGTAGCTCATAGTGGTTATTTCGGCCTTCTGGAAATTATTTAAAAACAGAGGGCTACAGTGAAGCATAATACCTAGAATGATGGCAATATGAAAGGGAGGGGGGGAGATGCTAACCATTTAACTGCCTCTTCTTTTGCAACTTTAAGCAGGTTGATCAGTATTTTATCTGAGTTGATTGGTATTTGGCAGCTGGCCGCTTTTTAGAAGAGTCCTTTCCTGAATATATTTTCTCTCCGAAAACCTTTCTGTAATTTTATAATCCTGCTAGCAAAAAGTTTCAGTATATATAAATTTTCTCTCTTCCTTTAACCTCATTGGACTATATCAGACATTTTCCATGCTGATTCTCAAGTATTATAACTTAGCTGTAAATTTTTCTGTGATTTGCTTGATTTTTTTTTTAAAAAAAGCCTCTCATTTTTTCTTTTTAGGTTTTCAATTTACCAATTTTTTGACTTAGATGTCTTTTTCTTACTTTCCTTGTTTAAAGGAAATCTGCATTCAACATTCATGTGTCATCTGAAATGTTCATCCTCTGTCTTTTGTTCTGTAATAGCTTATTTTGAAAGCCACTTGGATTTAACTTCTGCCTCAAATTTTGGGCATATTTTTTCACTTTGTTTTTCATAATGTTAAGCAAACTGAACCCATTTATTACATTGATCTTTATATTCTGATTGTATGTTCTCCAGGTCAAATTTTCCTAGCACACCAAATCTCTAACTTTAACCGATATGTTTGATACCAGTAACTCAAGTTCTGTTCCAGACTACACATAGAGAGGTCCTAGCTGACTCAGTTGCATTTCTTGTTTTTCTGTTTCCTATTACATATTTGATTCAGTTCCAATGCTGTGCATCCAATGATATCCACCTAAGTTTATCCATTCACCAAACATGAGGCATATTGTGCTTCATATCTATTTAACAATGACACATTTTTCTCTGTTCACCTTTGTTTACCTTCCATATTCCAATTGTGAACAGAAAGGACTCGTTTCAGTATCAGCATCAGTGATGGGATCTTCTTATTCTGGAGTCATCACATCTGAGAAAATATTTTCCTCAGACTGGATTATCTCATCACAGGCACATAATTTGTTTCAGCCACATCTTCTGACAACAATAGAGAATCGATTTGCTGTTGCCTTTTTCCATGTTTGATTGTATAGCTCCTTCTCATAGATGGGTTGGCTACCTTCATATTTGTAGAAACTCATCTCCTCTCATTTTCCATTGTAGATTATTTTGAGATGTGACCCTTTTCTTTTAACCTAATCCATAAGAATGGATTTTATCAAAAATCATCCCCCTATTGCCATCAGTGATTAGATCATTGGAAATACTGAGTCCCTCTACCATATCAAAATGGTAATCTCATGAGAGATCATAGATAAAAATTATATTATTATTTTATGCCCCAACAATATTAAATTTTGCTTTTGTTGTATTTTATGTCACTGTTATTCATTGTAGAATATAGTCTTGTTCAACCTTTCTCAAACTGTTACTGAATTCCATTATTCCCTAACCAGTAGAAAAATTAAAGTCTAATATATTGGAAGATGTAACACTGAAGAAATCTGGCTAGCCAATGCTGGTTAGCATATTTTGAATCAAAATTGATTGAATGTGATCACCAAGTCGTTAGCTTAATAATTAGAATTCAACAGTCTTTACAAATGCTTACCTTTATTTAACCACATATATTTCTATTATTTCATTCATTTGCTGAATATAAAAATGTACCAAGTGAATTTCTGAGGAATTCAGAAATTATTCTATATACACTGATAAGAAAAAATGTTCTTTTGCTTGACATTTTTTTTTGAAGATTCCATTTAGCATTTTCACTTTTTGATACAGGTGACATATATAGGGTTCATATGTGAATTCATATACATCATTGTGTATGTGTGTGAGCTTTACATTCATAATTTGTAATCCTTTATCTTCATCGTCTATGGCATCATACACCACAGACTGACACAATTTCAACCATCATTTATCTTATCAGTCACATTTGATCTTTTATGTTATTCCATTCATGAAAATCTAAATGTCTGTTTCTCAGATTAGCTCCTTACTTTACATTTTAATTCTGTCCAGAAGAAAGTATTATTGGCAAATGCTTGGAATAGTTTTACCTACAGGATTGTTTTCCTCTGCCTCTAAGAAAAAACAGAGGTAAGAACAGTCTAACTATTAAGCAGAATGAAGTGGTATTCAGGATTTTCTTTAATTGTTTAGCACAAGACTTCAAAGTACTGTCGTTTCTATGTAGAAGTACAAATGTGTATCTAAACTGTTATTTCCAGATGTGGTAAAAGATGTGCCCCACCATCAAAACAGTTTGAAATATCCTTCAAAACAGATATTTTAGAACCATGGATGAGCTCAGGCAGTAGGAAGGAGAACAAGAGAATTGTTGTACAATCAAAAGTTCTGCTCACATAATTGTTAAAAATGAACACTTATAGAGAAGAAAGGGGTAAGAGGCAGAAAAAGCAACATGTGAGATGTGTTGCAGTTTACTATATTGTTAATTAAGCATTTTTCCAATGAGGTTTTTTTTAAAAGCACAAGCAAAATAAGCATCTTGGTTTCCCCATCACATTTGGAAGTTTTTCTTTCTTATTGGTTTTGCAAGTACTTTATGAATTGTAAAAATAATAATATAGTTTTACCCAGATGTGCAAAACCATGATAAATAAATAAAAAGAAATTTTAAAAATCTCAGGAAGCCAAAAAAAAATTGATTTCTCCCATTTTTATTTGACTAATTCTACCAATTAAATGAATACACTGGAGGGACATAACCACTCCTTGAAAAGGACTATAACCTGTTTAGAAGCAAACATTCGAGAAAGCCCCGTCATATTTATTACATTATGCATGCAGTGAAATAATATACATGGTAATTTGTCTATGGATTTTCCCCACTAGGAACCATGGTATAAGGATGCTTTGACATTTAGGGGAAGGGGCATTTTCCCCATGAGGTTGACCTCATCTAATTCTCAGCTCATGAATGACAGAGCCTTAAGTTGTTCTTATCTATAGAAAACCACTATAAATGACAGTATTGCATTCTTCTCCTTATTCTGGCAACATTCAAGGGCAGTGTCCAAGTGTACAAAATCTGTTTATGCTCTGTCACTCATTACCTTGGAGGGAATTGCAGCTTTGTATCTACAAGGCCCAAACCCACTAGGCAGGATAAGAATTAACAGCAGTGACAGCAAATTTCATGCCAGTATAGTTTTGTACCAACCCAATTCAGAGGTAAAAAGGCCCACAAAGCAAAGGCCAGGGAAATCCAGTAACATGTGTAGTAGCGTGATCATAATGTAACTGGGAAACAGAACCCCAATACACAGCAGAATTTCCATGAAGGAGAGCATTGAATCTGAACCAAGAGATTAATTATGAGGCCGTTGTGTCGGGCATTTCTTTCATAATAAGAGGAAAAGGACAACCCAAGGCAAGTATTTGTTTTATATGAAATAATTCAAATGTTTTTTTAAAAAGAAAGAATGCACTGAAGAGCTTCCTTCCAAACAGCATAGAGTTCCTCAAAGTGATTGATCTGAAGCTTTTGTCTGTGAGTCAAACGCAGCAGAGGGCTGCAGAAGCAGGAAAGAGATATTTCTGAATCTGTTTGAAGAAATCTCATCCATGAAGAAACCAAATTACCATGGTAATTATCGTCTTACTTATAATTGTAAGTATATCCTTACATGGTTCATACAGCTCTTATTCTGAGAGCCTTAATCCTCCCTGGAAAGAGATTATCTTTTATGGAGTAGCTGAATTAAGTGTGTTCTTTCAACCAAGAAACTATGGTGTATTTGGGCTCTGTGTGGGTACAAAGCTACTTAACGCATATTTATAAGTTTCTTTTCTGCTTTAGTACAATGATACATGAGACAAAGGAAGACCAGAAAAATACATCTAGATATAGTCATCTTAAGAATTCCTTACAGTAGTGGCATGTTAGCTATAAAATGCTTCAGCAAAAGTCATTTACACTAAGTTCTGGAACCAATTTAATATCTGTGTTTTTAACCTTACAGCCCTAAACAGAATCTAGATAATCTTAAGCATGTACTCTCTACATTCTTTTTCATGTGCCTTACTCAACTTCTGAATTTCTATTCCAAACACAGATGAAAATAAAGAGAGTGCCTATCTGAATGTCTATCTGGCCCCATCATGATTAATTTTCCAGATTAAAACCTGTTTTTGTACAAATGGTTCAAAATGATACCTACTGGCTGCATTTTTTCATACAGCTATAGCAGTTATCCTTGACTGTTTTTTGCTTATTTTTACCTGCTACAAAGGTAAAGTTTTATTGACATTGGCTGATTGTAATTTATTTCTTGTTTTTTATGTTATGATACCATTTTGATTATTTG
Organism: Laticauda laticaudata; assembly: GCA_004320025.1. NCBI lineage: Eukaryota > Metazoa > Chordata > Lepidosauria > Squamata > Elapidae > Laticauda > Laticauda laticaudata. The sequence continues at coordinate 3,344 of BHFT01000612.1, read as the reverse complement.
CCATTTAGTTGCCTTTATTAGAAAGACTTTTTGAAATAAAGAATTTTGTGGTAGTGCTAGGCAAAGAGAAAAGAAAATATTTGTTCCATGGTGTGAGATCTTCTGCAGTGTTCATGTTTGCATGATTAAACTGTGGTCCTAAACATGCCAGGTATATAGGTTGAAGCGTTTCACTCTAAAAACATATTTGAGAGTTTGAAGGAAAGATTAATATTTTTTATTTAAAACAAGATTTAAAAAAAACTTTTAAAAGATTGAACAGAAATTCCTCTATTATTGTTCATTACTTAAAATTATAAACCGATCAAAGCTCTGTAAGCTAGTAATGCCAAGGCTTTGGAAATATTCTGCTTCTATTTAATAACTTGTGTTCATTATTGAAGGAATAAATGGCAATTTTCTTACCTACAGTTTGATATTGTACCATTATAAGGACTTATGACAATGTTTTAAGCACTTAATTGACATAGTGCAATTGAAAAAATCATAGGGAAACATTTGATGATTTTCAGCATGTTTGAAATAGGACATATTTTCCATGGTAATTGCTACAAACAGGAATAATGAAAAGAATGTGTTTTTAAGATGACTCATTAGCCATCAGGAAAAGACAATCTATACACACCTCACAGGATTTAGTCTCTTGTTTAAATTAATTGTAAAATACTACATCTGAATCAATCAGTTCTTTTTAAAAAGTATTTTAAAATAATTTATATGTTGCAAATAGGCCCACTTTCCTAAAACTAATAACTACCAGATAAATTGGACTACAGTTCCTACCATTCCTATAATGTTTGTGGTTGTACTGTACCAGTTCAGGTGCATAACTAGTTGGAAAAAAACTAATTTCAACAGATTGAAATGACAATGCATTAAAATATATTTTAAAATTGTTAGGATGACATATCATTAAGTGAACAAACAACCACAAAAATTATTTCCAAGGTGAAAAATGATAAAACCTCCCAACTCCTACAGGTAGTCTGTAGACTAACAAGCTCTCCTGTAAGGTCTATTCAGAAATAAGCACTCTTGGCCCATTGGGATATGCTTCCAAATAAGCAAGGGGGAAGGGTAATCTGTGTTATTTGCAAGTTAGGATGCAATGCTATGCATAAACTAAATATATGAGATTCTTTATTAAAATTCAAAAGCTTCCTACAAATGGTCAAATGGAAAAGCATATGTCCCCATTCTTTGCAGTCATTTTGGGAGAGGGAGGCATGGATATCAGAGGGATAAAAAGGAGTGATGCCCTAATAGATAACTCCGAAGAGAATACAATCCACAACTGTCTACCTCAGATACCTGTGTTTTGATTGAAACACATATTCCAAAAGTTTAGTAAACAATATCAGTTTTCACAATACCTTTCACTTTTGTGAATTCCTTCCCTACATTCAGTTTTTTATTATATGGAAGATACTCTCACATCTTGTTCATCCATTTCATGATTTTGGTCCTATTCTTCTTTTTTCTGTTATTATCAACCTCTTTATAAACATGGTTTTATAATCAAAAGCAGAAATAGACACACTGGTGCCCTATAGATGCTCTGCATTATCTTTTCCATCAGCCATAGCCAGCATAATCTGTGACAAGGGATGGCAAAAGTTGAAATCCAAAATATCTGGAGGTTATAAGGTTCTCTGCTCAGTCCATAAAGCAAGAAGAGAAATAATTTGTTCTTTTCCTAAATGCAAAACCTGAAAACAGGAGCCAATCCCTAAAGAAAGAAAGTGAAGCAATCTGCCAAGTTCATGTTCTACATTTTTTTAAATCAGCAACAAAGCTAAAATATCTATTTCTCTGACAATTCCAGTTGCTAATTAGCATTCCCTCTCAGAGTTAAATCCTCTAGCCTCACTCAAGTCAATGGGAGCTTCATCTGAATAAGAGCTGATTGACTTTAGCCCTCCAGGATCTATTATTTTCCATTAAAAACTCCTAGCTGGCAACGTGGTTCTTGTGAGAATTCAGTGCTGTGCCAGGGCAGTCGGCACACTGCTTTCCAGAAGCCATATTCATGGCCTCTAATACCTTCACATATCATAATCATTTTGAAAGCTTCAACACATGTCTTCTAATGGTGTCACTCTATATAATGAGATATGCAAATCAGAGTGTTATAGAGAGTCTTAATTGCATTATATCATTCAGAGCTGTAAATGTTCAGCTAGTTACTGTCCAGGTAGAGCAATGAAGGGGGGGAGGGTAGACTGAAAAGAAGAAATATTCGTTTTTGCTTCCTGACCCCCAAATTAAATAGGCTTCCATTCCTAATAGGCAAATGTATATGTTCCACATACACGTTGCAATCGTAGGTAAATAGTAAGAGCCTGAAGAGAGAGATTCACTTTGGCTCAGAAATGCTTTCTGAAACCTGACTTCAGGGTTTGGGGTACCTCAGACCCCTATTTCTTAAGCTTTTAAAAGCTGGTCATCACACTCTGCGGAAGGAAGCTGAGATTAAATACAGTTTGCAGGAAAAAGGCATGAGGAAACTCTATGTAAAGAGGAGGATGTGTTCATAATAGAAAAAAACTTTTCCTTGCTGTGCAGATTAAAAACATTCTTCACAATAGGTATTTCTTTTTTCTCTGCTTCCATGATAAATACCATTTGACCACTAACTAATTTTAAATTTGTTAAAATATATTAAATATACTAATTAGTGCACAGACCCATATGAAAGAAGCAAAGGAAAAAAGGCAAATCACAACATATTAAACAATAAAAAAGAAATAGAGATAAAACTTTAAGAAAGTAAACAGAACTATATATGAAGATTTAGTTATGACATACAATTATACTTCAATCTGGAAAGGCCTCTTAAAAATTCAAAATGTTAACTATGATCTAGAATTCAGTCAAATGTCGCAATACTAACATTGGTGGGAGGTTATGGAGCTGCAAAATATTAGAGCTGCTTCAGTGTATTATTATCAAATGTGAAAGGAAATCTCTTTACACAGTGCTTTCCAGGGGGTATATTTCTTTCTTTTTTATTTAAAATCCAAAGTTAATTTTTTGCAGAAAAAAAATAGCTTGAGTAGTGAATAAGTAGAGCTGAAATAAAGTGTTGCTACTGGGCAAAGGAAGTAACAGAAAATCTTTCTTGTACTCTGTAATACAGAATAACCACTTCCAACAGTACCATTGGCTTATTGTAACTTCAGTGTATTCTCATCAATATTGCCTTTTGTTCCTATTATCGCAAACCAGGATCTCCAAATCAAGGAAAGGAAAGGAAATTTCAGCCTTTATCTTTCCCAGAATCCCATCCCTTAAGGCCCGATCCCACTGGCCGACGGACGCAAAACGTATGCATAAAGGATACA
>BHFT01000611.1:0-26273 GCA_004320025.1 Laticauda laticaudata | reverse complement strand
AAACGGAGGCAGTGAGTACAGAACGGAAGCATCACGTTAACCAATGGATGGCAAGTGTTTTTCTCCGTTTTACATCTTCTTTCCATCCATTGGTGCAGTGTGACAGGGGCTTTACATCCTAAAATTTATGAGTTGATTGAGGCATGTCTTCTTTCTTTTTTTAACAAGTCCATAAACTTATAGCAGTCTTCTGATTTATATTTCCTAACTTAATATGACTTCAAAAATATTCAAAGTACAATTCCCACTATTTCCAGCCCACAAAGGCCATATTGGCTAAGAATTCTGGGTGCTGATACTGCAGACAGGAGAAGTTTCTAAAAGGCTGGTGAATCATGAATAAAATATATTTAAGAATTAATTTTCTTTTTATTAATACAGATAATGTATTTGGAATTGTATTCAGTTGTGATTGACTGTTCTAGATAAAGAGATCACAGAGAGGCTATAGGAAGCAGAATATTTTTTCTAAAAAAAAAACTACAAACACACACATACACACACACACCATCTCTGTACATATTATTATTATTATAATACAGAATCTTTTGCTGAATAGCACGTCTGTACTTCTTGAAATGGGTAAGTTTCACAAAATGACTTGAAAAGAAGCTTTATGGAAACCGTAGTCATGGGTTCCCTATTATTAGTTGGAGAATCATAAAGGTTCTCCACCTAATGAGAAATTATGCTTCAGATGATGTGTACTACTACAGCAGAAAAGGCTCAGTTTCTAGATTCTCTCAGATGGAATTTTTTCACAGTTGGAACCTGCTGGATCTGATAGGATAGATAGACTAATTGTGAATAGTTACTCCCTTAGGTAACCTAGCCCAATGTCATGCAAGGCCTTAAAGATTAAAACCAGTATCCTGAATTATAGAATTATATTATTTGGGCTGCAAAGATGGAATGTTTCTTGAAAGCTCAGGAACGGTGGGATATTGTGGAAAACCTACCCCAAGCATTCCTAATTGTTGCAGATCAGAGGAAACATGATAAAGCAATGGCTTATATCAACTTAAGTTTAGAAGATAATCAGTTTATCAATTATTTAAAGACTGCAAATGAGGTCTGGGAGAAATTAAGGACTGTGCATGTGAGTGCGTCAGCATGCAATATCGTGCAATTATCAAGAAAGTTGTACAGAGTGAGTTTGCAACTGGAAGAATCTCTTGAGCAGCATCTAGTGAATATGCAAATGAATATGCATATCTAGTGAATATGTGGAGTTAGAACAGCATGGAATGCAGATTCCTAAATCTCAGAAAGTGCTTTTGATTTTAAACAGTCTGGATGACTTGTAGGATATTGTTTCTGCAGTATTTGAATGCAAACCAGAGCAGGAACTGTGTTTGGAAGCTCTTAAAGAGTGTCTGATAGCTGAAGAGCAGAAACACCATTTTAGAGAAAGCCATGAGGAGAAATCCCTGAGGAGGGGGCCCAAGGAGTAGAATGGAAAATTCCACAGACAGGCTGTCTCCAGAAAAGAGAAGAGCAGCAGGGGATATCAGATTACAACCCAGCAACAGAAGAAGTGCAACTCAGCAACAGAAGAGGTGCTTCATTTGTGGTGAAATGACTCACTTAAAGAAAGACTGTTTCTAAAGGAAAAAGGTTTTGCAAGGAAGAAATTATTTACAAGATAGAAAAAGCAGTTTGCAAGGAAGACAATTAGCTGACGGACAGGCTGATGTTGCAAAAGTCAGGTATTGCAGAAGAAATCAATGACAGTCGGTTAGTCAAACTATTGTTAATAATTCTAAATTGTTTTACAGGATAGATGCAGCCACTGGAGATGCAGTAGCCTTTGTAAATGGCCAGAAGGAATTAGTCATTGGAAGAAGCAGTGTGCAAATTCCATATCTGGAAACAAGATTCAATGATGTTTTGTGTGTGCCTGAAATGGAGCATAATTTGCTGAGTGCCTCTAGTTTAGTCAAGCAAGGATTTGAGACCACATTTGTAAATGGGGAATGTTTCATAAAGCAAAATGGGATAATATTTGCAAAGGGCATAAAGCAAAACAACAATTATTTGTTGCAGGGACAAAATATGAATTGTGCACAAACATGTGTCAATGTGGCAAAACATGATACATGTGTTCATCTTTTGCACAGAAAGCTTGGTCATGCCATACAAAGTTGTTCAAAAGATGGAACAGTTTGCAGAGGGTTGCATGTAAAGGGATATAAGGCATACTTGGATTGTGCAGTATGCAAAACACCAAGGCCATAGCATTCCCATAAGCAAGAGTAGCACTAGGCAGACAACAAGAGCTCTAGAGCTGGTACATGCAGATTTAGTTGAGCCAATGCAAGCCAGTTTGGAGGAGCAAAATATGCACTGGTCATTGTAGATGTCTATAGCAGGTTTGGGTAATTACTGCTAATTGGGTAAATCTGCTAATTACTAAAGAATAAAATAGAGGTGCTCCAGCTTGGGGAAAAAATTGGATATGGAATTGATTTAGAGAAATGGCAAAAATTGTGGTCTCAAAAGTATAAAATGACAATGTCAACTGATTATAAAGAAAATTTGTATAAGATGTTTTACAAGTGGCATCTACCCCCGATGAGAATTATGAGAATGTTTAAGAACAAATCGGATAAATGTTGAAAATGTCATCAGATGCCTGGTTCCTATTACCATATGTGGTGGACATGTCTGAATGCAAAAAGATATTGGACTAAAATCCACACATGGTTGGAAAAAATGAAAAAACAACACATAGATTTTAAACCAGAGATATTTTTACTGGGAATCATACCGGAAATATCCAATAAAGAATTGAAATATTTGATTGTAAATGTTTTAACAGTGGCTAGAATTGTATTTGCTAAGAATTGGAAAAATGNTGAAATGAGTAAATTGACATTTGAAATTAGAGAACAAGGAGATAAACAATTTTATATGATATGGGACTTATTTTATCAATGGTTAGATAAAAAGACATGGTAATGAAATAGACTAGGAAATTTTATAATAAACTAATAGATTGATATAGAACATATTACAAAAATATATAACCATTGGACGAATGCATAATATAAATGTATAATAAAATCTAGAATATCTTGTATAAAATAATGGAATAATAATTTAGTCAAATGAATGATTAATAACTGATAAATATAGAAGCAGATGTTAGATTGACAATGTGAGAACCTATACAACCTATGAGTAAGGACTATGAAAGAATAGCACAAAAGATGTAACCAACTGACACACTGTATGAATATAACTGGAAGATGGTTTTATGTTTTGTCTGTATATGTTTGTCTTAAAAAATAAAAAAAATATAAAGAATAGAGGTGCTACAGAAATTTAAGCAATGGATAAGCTTCGTAGAAAGAAGGTACAAATGATAGGTATGTCAACTGCAAACTGACAGAGATTCAAAATTCATGTCAACAAATTTTTAACAGTGGTTGGGATAGTAAGGAATAAAACTCAGACGCACAAATCCCTACACAGCAGTTTGAATGGTGTTGCTGAGAGAATGGAATCTTCAAACCATGAAGGACTCACTGCTAGAGGATTCAGGTCCGAGCAGGTCATATTGGGGTGAAGCCATGTTGACTGCCAATTATTGTGGCAGTTCTTCCATAAACAATACTCCATATGCAGTGCTATATGGGAGGAAACCATCTCTGGCACATTTAAGGGTGTTTGGAGGCAATGCATGAGTGCATATTCCAAAAGCAATTAGAAGAAAGGGACAACCAAAGGCTAGAGAGCTCAGGTTTATGGGCTATGGCCTGGCTCAAAGGACTATCGCTTTGGTGATGGGAGTAAAAGAATAGTGATTTCAAGATCTGCTAGCTTTGCAGAGCAAAATTGGAACAGAATTGATGCCAATTTCTGGAATGGTCCACTTAGTGATGGTAACTCATTTAGTGACAGTAACTCACTTAGTGATAGTATCAGCATTGAGGGAGAAGAAGTTGAACAAGAAGCAAGGTTAGTGGCACAACAGTTTTCAGAGATGAAAAATGTGCACTATGATGAGGTATTTACGCCAACTGTAAAGAGTGAGAGCATTAGACTGGCACTAGCATTGGCAGCTGCACATGGCCATAAAATGTGGCATTTAGATATAACCATTGCATTTGTCAATGCAGAATTAGAGGAAGAAATTTCCAGATTCAAGCACCAGGGTATGAACGTAAAAAGCCTAACAGTGTATAAATTGAACAAGGCCATTTATGTGCTGAAGCAGTCAGCCAGGAATTGGAAAATATGTCTAGATAAGGCATTGAAATGTCTTGGGTTCAAGAGTTGCAAGGCTGATAGTTGCATATCCACTGCAAGTTACAAGGTAGGGATTGCCAACTGTTAGCATTTGTGGATGATCTTTGCTTCATTGCAAAGGATGTATCACAAGTAAATGAATTTGCTAATAAAGTGCAGAAGAAATTTGAATTAAAGAATTTGGAAGAAATAAAAAAATCTCAGTGTAGAGATACAAAGAACTGAGAAAGGTGATTATATTCTCAGGCAAAAAAGAAAAATTGAACAATTGTTGGACAGATATAACATGAAAGATTGTAATACTGCTCCAACACCTATGAGTACAGATTTTCATTTTGTGAGGACGAAAGTAAAGCCTATGATCAAGAGATATATCAATCAGCAATAGGGAGCCTGTTATATCTATCACAGTGGTCCAGACCAGACACAGCTTGCGCAATAAGCATTTTGAGTCGCTTTACTGCTCCATCAACGCAATTGCATTGGATGGGTGTAAAAAGGATTCTTAGGTATTTGAAGGGAACTGTGATTTTGGGTCTTCAAATATTACTCACTGAAGAATTAAAATTGAAATGCTATGTTGATAGTGATTATGCAAATGTTGTAAAAACCAGCAAATCCAATTCTGGTGTTGTGATATTGTTTGGAGGGGCTTTAATTGGTTGGGAGTCCAGAAAGAAAGCAATTGTAACCATTTCTATTGCGAAGGCAGAATTTATTGCTTTGTCTGAACTTTGTTCAGAGGTAATTTGGTATGTAGAACAGTTACAGGATTTAAATGTATAGGTAAATTAGTCTATGAGGACAATGCTGTCTGCATTAAAATGGCAACAGGTGACAGAGTAAAAAAGTAGCAGAGTAGAAGCAAGCATATGGACATTAAATATTGTAATGTAAGATAAGTCATCAAAGATAAATTGATTAGCTTCCTTCACTGTGCGTCAGAGGACAATCTAGCCAACATAATGACCAAACCATTGAGTTGAGTACACCATGGGAAGAATATAAGTTAATTGAATTTATGTCCCTTCCAGTATGAAAGGAGGAGTGTTGGAGTATATTCATTAACTGGCAGAGACATGGTTAACAAAGTAAGCATAGCAACAGACCAGCCAACGGGAGCTGACAGACTGGCTGTGATTTGGTTTTATGTGCTTTGCTGAGAATTGAAAGTGAAACTAGCTTGCTTGCTTGCTGAAACTGATATTTGCTCTGAGCTGCTGCTGCTGCTTGTGTTTTTGCTTATATTACAGTGAAAGAATCTACAAATGGTATTGTACATTTACTTATTATGTATATGAAGAAGTTAATGATCCTGCTGAATCAGTCATCTGTGTGTTTCTGGACTTGAATTTCTGCTGCTAACAGAATTCCCGCATTTTCCCCTGTTATATTAAACTCACACCCAGCCCCTTAATGACCCTCAAGTCACACTCTTCAATCCACCTCCATTCTGAACTCCCGCCAAGTTCGGTCACTCCCTCCCAAACTCCAGCGACTTGGCCTTGGGCTCTGATGAAATAATGTTGTTATGGCTATCCTTCCTTCTCACTTTACTTTCATTCCATGGTTACTCCTCCTCTCTTGTGGCAGCCCCAAATTCGATTCAAGATGGATTGGGGCAGACAACACGGTGATAATTTTCAGTGCCAAATATTTACAAATCAGAAATATAAAAACAAATAAGGAGAGGAAATATAATGGAATGAAGGATGAATCAGTTTGCTTTCAATTTCATAATTCAGAAAAATAAAGTCATATAATAGTAATCAGCATTCAAAAATTATCTTGTTTATCTAAGCACTTTTTCAACCATTTAGGATATTTACAAAATATTTGATTTTGAAATGATTTTGTTGCAGTTGTTTTGTTCACAAAATGTTTTATACTGTTTCAAGAATTGCCAATAGTGTAAATTTCACTTTTTCTAACGTTTGATTTTTTTTTAAAAATGAACTGAACTTTTTTTTTTTTGAAAATTTTATTTGGGTTTTCACAAAAACAAAATACAAATAAAACATCTTTTTTGAAAATAGCTATCGGTCCCAGGTTTATCACTTCTTCATACAGACACAATACCACGTCAATTTCATTGCTCATTTTTCATATCATTTAGTTGCTGTAAAGTGTTGTAGCAACGTTTCAGCAGAATCTCATCTGCCATCATCAGGGCTTCTGTTGGAGATGATTTTCTCACAGTTCTTGGTCAAATTTGAGGCTGGTCTATTCTGATGGCTAGGAGCCTGGATCTGTGTACATTGGACATTGGAGTTTGATTGATTGGTGTTTTCTGAGTTCTTCTGTCCTGTGTTGTGAGCTATTGACACACTATCCAGGCCCTGACAATCAGAATAGACCAGGCCTCAATTTGAAACCAGGAACTGTGAGGACACACATCCATACAGAAGCCTGATGATGGCAGATGAGATTCTAGTCATTAACGTTGCTACAGTATATTAACAGCTACCTACAATGACATGGAGTAAATACCCGAAGGAAGCTGAACAGCACACAATGTAAGTACCCCGTAATGTACTTGTTAAAGTTTGTAGCAACGTTTCAGCAGAATCCCATCTGCCATCATCAGGCTTCTTAGTGATGTGGGTCTCCACAGCTCCTGTTTTCAAATTCGAGGCTGGTCCATTCTGATAGTTAGGAGCCTGGGTCTGTGTTCATTGGACTTGATTGATTGATGGTTTCGTTCTTCTGTTTTGTGGCTTTGATTGCAACTCTTGTCTTTTGTTGGAGGCTTTCAGTGCAGCTTGGCTTCGTGTGAAAGGACGGCTTGCTATTCATTACCAAGCTAGGTTTCACTGTTGGTGGCCTGTATATATCATCTATAGTAGTCTCTTTGCCAGGTGCTGCTGTTTGAGTTGGAGGCATCAGAGGATTCTGTGTGGCTAGGTGTTTGTCTGTTTTTGTGGTGTGGAGATTTTCTATTGAGAGTGCAGGTTTCCAAATGATTGACAGTCTGCTGGAATAATCTCTTCTATCATGCTTTCAGGTCTTTTTTCAATCTCTATGGCTTCTTCTGTGATTCTGTGGTTGGGGTTTTTCTATAGTGGCTAGGGTTTTAGTGCCATTAGAAGTTGATGTTGTGACCTGTGGTTTTCATGTGTTGGACTAGTGAGGAGGTGTGTTCCAGCTTTACTGCATTTTTGTGTGAATCTAGGCAGGTTACTATTCTTCTATTGTCTGTCCAATTAGTGCCGGGCATGATGTACAGGAATTTCGTATATGCCTTGGTTTTCCAGGGTCAATTTTGTCTTTGGTTTCTCAGGATGGCTGCTATTTTTAGTCTGTTTGCATGGTTAATTTTTTTTTTTTTAGATATGTTTGGTCTGTGTTTATAGGTTTATATGTGAGTCTTGAGTAAGGTCTGTCAATTTGTTCATTAGTCTTTTCTGTCCATTACTACTGTGGCATTTCCTTTGTCTTCTGGGAGTATTATAATATTATAACAGCATAATAATACTCCCAGCAGACAAAGGAAATGCCACAGTAGTAATGGACAGAAAAGACTATGAAACAAGAATTGACAACCTACCTCCAAGACTCCACATACAAACCTATAAACACAGGACCAACCACATATCTTTGGAAAAATTAACCAAGAAGAAAATTATAACCAGCCACATAAGCAAAGAAATCCAACAGATGATCATCCCAAGAGAAAAATCTTCTAGATGCCCCAAATTATACGGCCTCCCAAAAATACACAAAGAAGGCATACCTCTCAGACCCATAGTCAGCTCCATAGGACAAACCATTACAAAAACCTAGCTAAATACTTTAGTCTATATAATATCTATACTAATCTATGCCCATGCTATAACCCTATGCTCTATTAGTTACAAAATCATACCACTTTTAGCATAATCAAAGATCTACACGTATGACAAGAAGATCTGCTGTAAGTTCTTTATACGAAAAGGTTTCACTATTCACTCAGATCCCCGATAAATGAAACCTTTCGAAATCATCAAAAATAAATACCAACCACTAAAGACCTCATGACTGACAAAAAATCCCTTAACCCAACACATATTCATATACAAAGGGACAAAGTCATAGCAAATTGTAGGAGGCCCTATGATCACCACTGTCACCCGCATTGCCAAACCTGTTCATGGAGTAATCTAATCCAGAAGCCCTGGCTAATGCCACCCAAACCCAACCACTATGGCTAAGATTACATCGATGACACATTTGTGATTTGGCCCCATGGAAAAGAAAACCTAAAACAATTTCTAACACACCTAAACACACACACCCAAAATCAAGTTCACCATGGAAAAACGGAAATAAACAAAACAACTACCATTCCTAGATGTACTAACTACAAAGAAACAGATGGCACACTGGGACACACCATATACCAAAGAAAACAACACAACGCTACCCAACGCGCCAATCCCACCACCACCCAGCACAGATAAATTCTGTGGCGAAGACACTAATTACCTAAACTCTAATGCTATTAAGACACATATAAAGAATGAAACTATGCACCCTGACTGAAGTATTGACAGCCAGTGGCTTCCACAAAAACAAAATCACCAGCTTGATCCACAAAAACACACCAAGACATAACAGAGACTAGAAGACCAACAGAACCTATGGAACTAGCTTCTTCCTACATAGAAGGACTACCAGCAATAAAATCAGTAAGATGAACTACACAGGCATCACATCAAGACGCTTCAAAACAGACAAAAAATAGCAGCCATCCTGAGGAACCCCAAAGACAAAATTGACCTGGGAAAACCAAGGCTTATACAATATTCCCTTGTACATCAATGGCCCTGGCCACATACATTGGACAGACCAATAGAAGAATAAGTACCACCTAGATTCACACAAAAATGCAGTAAAAACTGAATCACACCTCCTCACTTAGTCCAACACATGAAAACCACAGGTCCACAATCATCAACTTCAATGGCACCAAAACCCTAGCCACTATAGAAAAAACCCAGCCCACAGAATCATCAGAGAAGCCATAGAGATTGAAAAAAGACGCTGACAGCATGAATAGAAGAGATGATTCCAGCAGACTGTCAATCATTTGGAAGCCTGCACTCTCAAATAGAAAAATCTCCACACCCACAAAACAGACAAACACCTGAGCACAGACAGACTCCGCTCTTGATCCTCCAAGTCTCCGCAAACACCCCCCCACCAGGCACCCAGGTTGAAACCCAGCTTTGGCTGATGAATAGCAGCGTCCTTTCACACGAAGCCAAGCTGCATTGAAAGCCTCCAACACAAGAACAGAGTGCGCCAGCCAATCAAAAGCCACAAAACAGACAGAAGGAAACCAGAAACACCAATCATATCTAAACTCCAGTCCAATGAACACAGACCCAGTAATGATAGCCAATCAGAATATAGCCAGCCTCAAATTTGAAACAGAGCAGGAACTGTGAGACACACTTCCATACAGAAGCCTGATGATGCAGATGAGATTCTTGCTGAAACGTTGCTACACTTTAACAACTTACAATGAGCTACAAACTTTAAACAGAACTACAATGACGTGGGATAAATACCTAGAAGCTAAAGAGCACAAATGTAAGTACCCGCGAGAAGCTTAAAAAAAAAAAAAAAACATATATATAATATATATATATATATATTATATATATTATATATATATATCTTATATTACATATAGACACACATTCCATTCCCATTCAATTTCTATACAATTACATATTTGCTCATTTAAAATGTATATCTCTAACTTCATTTAACATTTTTATTCTCAATTGATATAATCATACTGTCTTGGGAACATCTTTAAAACTTTCCTATGACGTTAATTTTTCCGCATGATTCTTACTTATATTTTATAACATCCATTAACATATAAAATTCCTTCTAAATATTCTCTCATCATTTTATACTCTTTTATTTATTACAACATCCACTACATTACAAAAACTATTTTCTTCATCATATTTTCTTGTATATTCTTATTCTGTATATAACATCTTCGTTATGACCTTTGCAGAATCCTTTTACCTAAATTTAATTTATTTAAAACAAACTTATGGCTACAATGCTTATATCTTCTTCCCTGTTTCTCCTTTTCTTGTTTCTGCCTTTTACAACTTCTTTCCCTTGCTTTCTTCCCCCTCTTCTTCTGCCCTCCCCTTTTTGCCCCTCTCGTCTCTGCTACTTCTAACTCTCTCATCTGTAATCCCCTCTTCTGTTGCTTTCTAATATTATACTTATCTTTCAAATTGTCCTTCTTCTTTTTGGTTGATTTTTTTAGTCTTAAACCTTGCACCTCTCTTTCTCCCTTTTTTTTCTCCTCCACTTTAAAATTATTTGATCATTAAAGATGGCTTTCTTTGTCCCAATCTTCTTGTTCTGCAAAGCATTTCTTGTTGCTTCTCATAGTTCCAGATCTCCATTTCTAAGAATTGAAACACGAAGCCAAAAAAACTTCTCCCTTCTTGTGCATATTCTTCCATTTTTAAGTTCCGTTTTCAGTTCTTTAAGAGTGATACCATTTTAAAAACTTTAATCAGACCACCAGTTTAATTTAATCATCTAGATGCAAAAAACCAAAAATCACCAAGTAATCCAAATAATCCAAGGCTGTTCTTACTTGCTTTTTTTCCCACTTCTCTTCCTGGCTTCTAATGATTTTGTTATCAATTTTCCATAAATGTATCTTTGAGGAATCTTGTTAAAGTTCACTGTGAGTTCCTTTTAATTACAGTTCCATTCCTTAATTCCAGACAGGTTCCTCCATTTTTCCAGATCCTGCCCTTTCTATCTTTTTTTCTCCTTTCCAGCTTTTAAAAGCTTTTAAATGTCCAGAAATCTTTATTATCCCTTTATTGACTTTTATTTTCAGCTTAGATGCCTATAATGTCAAGTGGAGTTTTATATTTTCTGCAATTCTTGCTTAAGCTCTTTGTCTTAATCCCTGTGCAAGCCTATCCTTATAGTACGAAACGGTGGCAGAGGAAATATATATATATACAACTAAATCCCTTTTCCGTCTCTCTGCTCTGTTTCTTCGCATGCTTTCAAATACTATACTCTGGAAACAATTGATGTTAAACGTGTTTAATATTTCTATGGTAATCCTTATTTGTTGCTTTTGACAAGCCTTCCGTGCTTTTGCTGTTTGACCCGGTCAACCAAAACTTTTTCTTCTTATCTTCCTCCTGCACATTCTTTCCCGATCGAGTTCTTCTTTGTGGTGGCCATTTCTGACCACTGCTACAACTGCCTTTATGAAAGGGAGTAATGGCCAGCTGGGGAGGAGAGATGTGGTTCTCCTCAATCCTGCAGACAGTCTCCACCTTCTTCACCACCTCTCCACCTCTCTTTGTGGCTTAGCCCCAAAACCAGCCGGCTCGGGGGGCTTCAGCGGCGAGCACAGATCGAAGCCTCGGAGAGATGAAGTTGCAGTCTGTCGCCAAAGAAGCTCAAAACAGAAGCCGAACTGAACTTTTAATTGGTGATATTTATGAAGAAATATGTAAATTTAATAATGTTCAAAATGTCCAGTTGAAACCACCTTCTTTCAATTTTGTAAATGCTAATTCTATTTGAATTTAAAGATGTAGTACTTTGAGAACTATATACAGATGAGGAGAAAAAATATTAATGAAAAAGAAATAGGTCTGAAGATGGCAATGGTTACAAATTGTTTAGTTTCAACACATCTTGAATGTGTGACAAATTCACACAGTGAAGAACATTAAAATGTTTTTATCCTATGATCCATGTTTTCTATACCTTGAGTTAAGAAATACTTTAAGGTAATCCTTAGTAAGGGGAAGAATTAAACAACATCAAGTGCAGTAACCAATCTGGAAAATACATAGACAATAAACTTTGTCTCAGAAGCAGTAAAACTCTTTTAAGGTGAAGGAATCAAGCCTTTTCCTTTATACTGCATTGTTTTACATATAGAAGGATTTAAGAGCTTTAGAGGCACCTCAAACTAAATTTATAAGAGCTATGCTTCATGTCTCTGTTGTATGTCAAATGCTTTTTTGCATCTGAAAGCCAATATTTCCTCTTTAGAAGCATATTTGAAAATTTGTTGGCTAAAATATTGGCTCAAATTAAATTATGTAGGAAGTTCTCTTATCCTCCTAATTTTCATTGGGGGATAGGAAACATAGGCCCAGATTTTGCTATCCTCAATACTTGCTCTAATTGGGATATGAGAAAGTCATTGGAGATAAAGCAATGTTATTTGACTCTGAATTGCAGAAAGATCAAAGTCTTTCCCCATGGCAGTTTATGCAAAAGTCTGTCTCAGTTTATGCAAAAGTCTGTCTCTCCTAACTACATTTCTAAATATTCTATTTTACATAGATGAACTTTCTTGTTTTTGTGAAGGGCAGGTATAGCACCCCTTATACCAACATATCCCTATAAGATCACAACCTCTCCCCTTGTCACAAATGATCAATCAAATCTGTCCTCATGTTTTTCTGCATTGTCCCCATATCAATTTTGCTGCTCTGCTGTAATAGTGCTTCTGCCAGTTAACTGTTGCATGGGTCCAATACATGTTATCTGCTAATAAATCTCTCATTTGAACTGAGTTCGGAAATTGCTGAGTTATGTTCAGTAGCATTTGCTGCATGGAGAATAATGCTATTTAATTAAGTATTGCTATATGATCTATGAATTATTTTATCTTTGTTAGTATTCTTTTAGGTTTTATATTTACTTTGTCATAGTTTAGGTCTTTGAATTCTAATATATGTGTATAATTTGTGTGTGTGTATGTATGTGTATGTATACGTGTGTGTGTGTGTGTATGCGTACATACATGCATACATACGTATATATATTTCATAACATAAAATAAAATGGTGAGAAAAATAAAATTGTAAGGAAAATGTATACAAACTATTTGTATTTGCATCTATTTGTTCCCAATCAATGTACACGTTCATTCACATATAACAATCCAGAGAGTCTTTCACTAAATATCTGGGTTAAATTGGAATATATTATTTATAAAAGAATAACAGAGTTGGAGGGGACCTTGGAGGTCTTCTAGTCCAAACTCCCTGCTCAAGCAGAAAATTCTATACCATTTCAGACAAATCTAATCCAATCCAGTCCTTTTAATTTAATTCCAACAATATTAGATTATCATTTAAGATCTAATGTGTATTGCCATATTATTCTGTAAAATTATATACTTATTTAAAATATTGTTTTATGGAGTTTTCTAAGAATAAAAGCAATGGTGTTCTCAAGCCACCATCCCATTTCAATTACTGAAAAAAAGTATTTTAACTTGACCTTGAAGACTGTTGGATTTAAAATATAATTTCTACAGTAGTAATCCTTATGAGACATATGGATTGGATTTCATGTCTTCTGAAACAACTTGGGTTTTAGAGCATAATTCAAAAGGCTGCATTAACCTTTAAGCCTCCATACGCTGTACTTTGAAATCCAGATATTGTAGGAGTTACATATTCCTGAATGACGGTCCTTGAGGATTATAGTCATCCTTGGAAGAATCTTCTCAGGATTCTTTCATAATGACTAAAATGATCTATTCCCTTCAATGACACCACCAGTTGACACTGGTAGTTCATGGTGCCTTATCAGTCCTGAGACTGTGCGTAGGCTAGGAATGGAAACTAAAATGTTAACTACCCCCATTCAATTCCAACAAGTAGATGGATAGGGGGAAGTCCAGCTATGCAAGTCACTGAAAGAGTAAAGCTAACCATAGGGGAACACTGGGACATAATCTGATTCATAGTAGTCCCAAAGATGACCCAATCAGTAATCCTGGGTCTCACTTGGCTAGACAAATAGTGGTCAAATATAAGCTGGGAGGGTGGCTATAGGAGAATCAAATTAGCATTTGGTCCTGAGCCCCCTCCTGGACAAGATAATAGCCAAATTGTCAGCCCAAAAATACAAAAAAGCCACAAGGATAGAACAGTATTATTGGCTGATCAATCCCCAGGGATTCACAAAATCCCAATCCAGTACTGTGATCTGATTTAAGTTTTCAGTGAGGAAGAATGCAATGTGCTACCCTCCCCCATCGCAACATTGACTGTGCCATACAGTTTATAGAGGGGGCAAAATTATCAAAGCAAAAATGTAATCCATGACTCCTAAGGAAATGAAGGAGCCACAGAACCACATAGACACAAACCTGGCCAGAGGGTTCATCCAACCTGAAAATCCAGAATGGCTTCTCCCATACTCTTTAAAGAAAAAAAATGGGGGGGGGGATTCACTTATGTGTGGATTTCAAATCTCTGAATGCTCAGAGTATCCACAACACATACCCCCTACCACTCATGAAAGACATGTTAGGGCACTTAGTGAAAGGCAAAGTGTTTACTAAATTAGATCTCCGTGTAGCGTATTACAGAATCCACATCAGAGAAGGAGATGAATGGAAGGCTGCTTTCAACACCCCCTTGGGCAGAGTAATGCCATTTGGACTACAAGGAGCCCCAGGGGTATTCATGCAGCTCATAAATGAAGTTTTACATCAATATTTGTATAAAAGGGTTCTGGTCTACTTTGATGACATTCTTATTTACAATGAAACTCTAGAAGAACATATCAAGTTAGTGAAAAAAGTATTAAAAAGACTTTTAGATGCAAAGCTGTATGTAAAGCTATCCAAATGCAAATTCCATAAAGAGATATTGGTTTATCTTGGCTATTGCATTTCAAATCAGGGAATAGAAATGGATCCAGCTAAAGTGAAAGCTGTCCTGGATTGGCAACTCCCCCAAAATCTCAAACAGCTGCAAAGTTTCCTGGGATTTGCAAACTTCTACCAGCAATTTATCCTCTCATTTGCAGAGATTGCATTACCGATAACCGAACTATTGAAAACTGGGAGTGGGGGGGCAACCAAGAAAAAACCTGGACAACCCCTAAAATGGACTCTAGAATGCCAAAAAGCTTTTGAATTGTTAAAAAGGCATTTTGCACAGGAACCCATTCTAAAACACCCTGATCAAGCATTGCCTTTTACAGTGCAAGCTGACACTAGAGACATAGCAGTGGCAGCTGTTCTACTCCAGAAAAATGATAATGGAGATCTACAACCCTGTGCATATACATCCAAAAAACTAACAAGACACTGAAAGAAGGTGGGGTGTATGGGAAAAAGAAGCTTGTGCAGCCCATTGAGATTTACAGACTTGGAGACAATTTTTAAAGGGTAGTAACATTCCGTTCGAAGTATGGACAGACCATAAAAACTTAGAAGCTCTAAAAAAAACCCAGGAAACTGTCTTCTAAACAAATTAGATGGGTTCAATATTTCAAAAGGTTCAATTTCAAATTGAAGTACCTCCCAGGGGAAAAAAAATCTACTAGCAGATGTGCTGTCTAGGAAACCTCAATTTGACAGTAAGCGAGAAGAAGTATTTCACCCAATCATTCCACCATCCTCTCAGGAAACAGTTCAAGTAATCACATGGGCACAAACCCAAACCAAAAAAATCAAAGACAAATCAGAAATGCCCCAAAAGTTGCAAAATTAATTAATAGCAGATACCTGGTATCAAGAAAATAAGGATTCATTAACTATGCGGGAGGGTGTAGCATGGAAGGGTTCCAAACTATATGTCCCAAAAACTTTACATCTTTATGCACTTCAAAAAAGTCATGATGTGAAACAAGCAGGACATTTTGGATATTTAAAAACTACACATGGTCAAACACCAGTTTTGGTGGCCAAGAATGAAGCAAGATATTGAGGATTATGTAAACAGTTTTGGACTGTAGTTGATTTAATTTGGACTGTAGTTGATTTATTTTCCAAACCAGCTCATTTTATTCCATGCAAAGGTCTACCATCAGCCAGAAAATTATCCAAAATGTTTGTGGAGTGCCACGCAGAATCATTTCAGATAGAGGGGTTCAATTTACTGCAAAATTCTGTAGATAATTCATACAAGCAATTGGATCCTCTCAAGGTTTGAGTTCAGCTTTCCATGCCCAGACCAACGGTTTGGCTGAGAAGACTAACGAAATTATTGGACAATATTTGAGATGTTACATAAATTATCAACAAACCAACTGGGCTGATTTGCTGCCATTTGCAGAGGTTGTTTATAATAATGCTGTACATAGTAGTACTGGGTTAACACCTTTCCAAATCAATACTGGATGGAGATCGTTCCCATGCCTGAATTGCCAAGGGGCACCCCCCCATCCATGTCAGTAAGTGAGTGATAGACACAATTAAAGACTCTTGGGAAAACACAAAAAAAGCTTTGAATAAGGCAGCACAGATCCAAAAAATACAAGCTGACAAACACTGTTCCCAGCAGCCACAATTTAAAGTGGGAGATAAAGTTTATTTGTCAACTAAATATTTAAAGTTACATTTACCTTCTAGAAAATTAACTCCAAAATTCATAGCGCCTTTTCAGATAATTAAAGTAATATACTCAGTAACTGTGAAACTTAATCTCCCTAGGTTGTTGGGGAAGGTACATCCAGTGTTTCACAGTAGTTTATTAAAGCTGGTTGTTAATTCTTCCTTGAGGCCAGCAGAACATGCACCCTCAAAGCCTTTGTTCATTGCAGGCCATGAACATTATGAAATTAAGAAAATTTTAGATTCTAGGATTTTCAGGGGGAAGTTACAATATTTAATTTATTGGAAAGGCTATCCAATTTCACAAGTGACTTGGCTTAATAGCTGGAAAGTAAATGCTGATAGATTGGTGGGGAAATTCCATGAAAAATATCCACACAAGCCAAACCTAATTCTGTGGGTGGCAGAGGAGATTAAAAATGTGCATTGTATGATTGTGTTTAACCTAATTTCAATCTTCATGTATTTTAAGTCATTGCAGGGTTTCTTTTCCAATAAGGGAGGGCAGCCTGCCAAGCCCAAAATTGACATAAGTGTAGCCATTTTAGTTTGTCTTAGTATATATTCTTCTCCTTATTTTTTTTGTGGCAGTCATGGAGGGAAGGATTTGGGGTTTGAAACATTCCGAAGGAGGGAGGAGTGGAGATAAAGAGAGTGTTTTGGCCAGGTGATCTTCTTTCCCATGGGAAACGAGCTGTCTGTGCTTGGGCCCCTGGAGGTGGAGATTTATGACATCAAGCCACGTTGAATTACTTCTATTGGAGAATATGACTTTGGGAGGTTGTTTCTAACCTCTAATATTTAATTAACTAACTTCTAATTCTAAATAAAAGAAATCTTTTTGAAAGATAGACTTTGTTCTTTTAATTTTAAATGGATTTCTGGAAACCTGATAATCATCTTTTGTGACCTTCTGACAAAGCAAATGGGGAAGTCACATTCACTTAACAGCCATATTACTAATTAATAACTGCAGTGATTCATTTAACAAGTGTGGCAAGAAAGTAAAATGAGGCAAAATTCACTTAACAACATTTAACAACTATCTTATAAAAAGGAAATTTTGGGCTTAATTATTACCAAGGATTATCTGTATTTCATTTCGATATCTTATCCTGTACTGCATTACACATTTGATAGATACTTTGAAACAACCAATCCCCCAACCAACCCCCCTGCAACTTTTGCACAGTGGGTGGTCCTGGGAACAACAAAGTTTTGAAGATTAGATCTTATTGCAAGCATTCTTTCAACCAAAATGCAAACAAGTAGATCACAGCCGATTCATCTCAAAATCATTATAGGAATTACAGTTGCAAAGCCATTCTTTTTCCAGCTTTATACTTTAGGGTACTTTCCTAGTACTGCTAGAGTCCCAAATTGAAAGATTGTTCCTTGGTTTCTTTACTGAGCTTGCTAGATTGTTTGGAAGCATACAGGGAGAAGGAATCCAACAATCTGTGGAATAAATTTGCTTATTATAAGAACTCTTTACACAAGTTTTCCTGATTCAGATACCATTGCTTTAACATATCTTTGCTATTTTACTTATATTCCAATTTACCATATGTTTTGGTATGCAGTGATTTATATATCGATGCCATCAGTTATTTTTAAAAAAAACCTACGTGAAAATTATTACTTAAATAATATAAAATATATGATTTCTGAGTGCATTTTTATTAAAATACATATGTTAAAAGCAGTTTGATATGCGTACACTTATGCAAAGAGCTTTATTATGTTCATTTTTATCCAACCTACTGAAACAGTCATTAAACTCAAAACCAATATAAACATTTTAAAACATGAAGTAAATCTATATAATTTAAAAAAGAGCATGATTTAACAGTTTGAAAAATAACATCATGAGCAGGTCAACTTCCAAATTCATGTTTTCAACATTGTTCATTACATTAAAAGTGAGGTAGACCTGGATATAAGAGGTAAATTATTCTAAGACCAAAACTAAGAAGATCTATTGGGTTAAAAACTGCATCTGGATAGCTGTGAAGTTTGTAAATTTGTAATTTGAAGGTTGTCTAATAAAACTCTACAAAGGATTTGGATTTAGCTTTAGGAAGTGATCGCTACAAGTCTCAATCATTTGTTTCTTGTTAAAAACCAGTATGACAGCTTTCAGGGCATCTTAAGTATTCCTGAGAGTGAGTGTTGGTTTATTTTTTGCATGTAGAAGCTTGATGAAACACTATGGAAAAGCTTTTGAAACACTTGTGTTGAGTTTACAAGAAGATAGAATAGAATAGAATTCGTTATTAGCTAAGGGTAATGGGACACACAAAGAATTTGTCTTGGTGCAAATGCTCTCAATATACACAAAAGAAAAGATACATTCACTAACAGTCAACAATCATAAGGTACAACACTTAATAATAGTCAATAGAGTACAATAAGCAATCAACTCATAGATGGTAAGGATACAAGTTATAAAATTCCAGTCATACAGTCACAAGTGGAAGGGATGGGTGATAAAGAGTGATGAGATTAACAGTAATAGTAGTGCAGACTTTGTAATAGTTGAACAGTGTTGAGAGAATTATTTGTTTAGCAGAGTGATGGCATTTGAGAAAAATTGTTCTTGTGTCTAGTTGTTCTGGTGTGCAGTGCTCTATAGCATCGTCTTGAGGGAAGGAGTTGAAACAGTTTATGTCTGGGATATGAGGGGTAATTATTTTCACAGCTTCTTTTTGACTCGTGCAGTATACAGGTCCTTGATGGAAGGGAGGTTGGTAGTAATTGTTTTTTCTGCAGTCCTAATTATCCCCTGAAGTCTGTGACTGTCCTACTGGGTTGCAGAACCAAACCAGACAGTTATAGAGGTGCAAATGATAGACTCAATAATTCTTCTGTAGAACTGTATCAGCAGTTCCTTGGGCAGTTTGAGCTTTCTGAGTCGATGCAGAAAGACCATTCTTTATTGTGCTTTTTTGATGACATTTTTGATGTTAGGTATCCATTTTAGGTCATATGATATAGTAGAACCTAGAAATTTGAAGGTCTCTACTGTTGATACTGTGTTGCATAGTATTGTAAGAGGTGGTAATATGGGAGGGTTTCTTCTCAAGTCTACCACCATTTCTATGGTTTTGAGTATACTCAGTTCCAGATTGTTCCAGAGACACCACAAGCAAGTTGTACAACTTCCTGTCTGTATGCAGATTCGTCGTTGTCTCGAATGAGACCAATCACTGTAGTATCATTGTGCAAACTTCAGTATTTTAACAGATGGATCATTTGAGATGCAATCATTGGCATATAGGGAGAATTAGCACACAGTGGAGAAAGCCCACAGCCTTTGGGGAGGGGCTATGCTAATTGTAATAGGTATCAGATATGATTCTGCCTAGCTATCTGCTGCTTCCTGTCTATTAGGAAACTTATGATCCCTTACAAGTGTATTCAGGTACTGCTTGCTGGTTTAATTTAGTTAGAAGAATGTGTGGAGTGATGATACTGAATGCTGAACTAAAGTCTACAGAGGACTCTTGTATACGTAGTTGGAGATTCAAGGTGTTGTAGGATGTAGTACAGAACCATATTAAGATGCAGTATATCTACCTATACCTGAAGCAGCTTAAAGAGATACTTTGACCAGGGCTGGAAAATCTTTCCATATAGTTTGCTTATTACTGATCTACATATAATCCATCCTTGATCATTTATTGATTACAAGGCTGCCTGAAATAGTTTACAATGTTTACTGAGGTGCATTACAAAAATAAAACTATGTGCAATAAACAGCAGTAATAAAGTATTAATAAAATCACTACTATCAATTAAGCTTTGATCTTAAGGGCCTGTCACATAGGCCGATGGATTCAAAAAGTATGTAAAAAGGACACAGCGGATGAGAAAATTTTCCATCCATTGTTACCCGCTCTCAAAAGTGCCCCAAATTTACATAAACAGAGCGGACAGCAACAGAAAGGAATGGACGGGGGGAAGATGTAGCCAGGATGTAAAGCGGATGCTCCAGGGAAGCCTAGTGGATGGAAGCGGATGGAAGCGGATGGCACACTTCCGGGGGAGCACAGCGAAGAGGATGTGCAGCAGAAATAACGGATGCAGAGCAGATGCCTAGCGGATGACGCGGATGCAGCATGGAAGCCTAGCGGATGCAAAGCGTTCACTGCACATGCGGGGAGGATGCATTGCGTCAGCCCCGGGTACCATTCCAGACGAAAGAAACCTAGCGTCAGACACATCTCCAGCAACAACCATGGGGAAGAAGAGGAAACCTGTCCATCTTCTGCCAGCCCTGGCAAGAAAGACAGGGCCACCATCCCACCGCCTGGCCCTGACTTGCCTTCGCTGGGGCTTTGCTGCTCGAGTGGACTCTGCTGGTGCTGGGCTTCTGCTGGTGCTGCTCCTGGTGCTGGGGCTTCTGCTGGGCTTACTATGCTGCGCTGCTCCTGGTGCTGGCTTCTGCTGGTGCTTACTCTGCTGGCGCTGCTCCTGGTGCTGTGTGATTCTGCTGGTGCTCTACTCTGCTGGCACTGCTCCTGGTGCTGGTGCTTCTGCTGGTGTTACTCTGCTGTGCTGCTCCTGGTCCTGCTGCTGCTCGTGGTCCTGCTGGTTCGGCTGGTGCTGCTGGTTCTGTTGTGCTCCTGGTCCTGCTGGTCCTGCTGTTGCTGCTTGTGCTTACTTGATGGTGCCTGATCCTGTCCTGCTGGTGGTGCTGGTGCTCTGTGCTTGCTGGTGCTGCTGTCCTGCTGTGCTGCTGGTCTGCTGGTGCTGCTTTTGCTGCTACTATTGTTGCTGCTGCTGCTGCTGGTGTGGTGGAGCAGCCCTAGAACCTCGAAGCCCCTCTGATGAGGGCCAGGATGCCCTTGCCAAGAGGGGAAGAGGCATTACACGGAGAAACAGAGAAGGCAATACTCCATCGAAGAGGAACCATGAGGATGAGCTGCTCGAATGGTCTGAGGAAGAATGAGTACCTATGCTGGAAGACACAGGCTCTATCAAGACACCAAAGAGAAGCAGGCTGCTTGGAGAAGAAGTGGGAGAGCTCGGCTACACTTTCAGAGTCCTCCTCGGGGTGGAAAGCACATGCACACTGGTACGGGAAGCTGCCACCTCAAGAAGTCTGCCAGGCCACGGTCAAGCTCACCGACCAGACCTACGTGATGGCCAAGTGCAGCTTCTTGGAGGGTGAGTTCTGCCACCGAGGAGAGCCCCTCTGTCTACCCTCTCTCTCAGGCAGCCCACAGAGAGCCAGTCCTCTTCTGGCCAGAGGTCAGTTCCTGTGTCCAGGCAGGTTATCTGGTGGACGCCACATGACGGAGACCCCCCCGACAGGTGCACTCCCCATGCGGAGCGTGTGAGAAACCCTGATGCATTGGAGCAAGAAAAAGAGCACTGCCACCAGAGACCAACCCACCCCACTCCCGCGCCACCTCCACAGAAATAGCAGCAGAGGCAGAACCGGAGGGCAGAGCCATACTGTCCTGCGAGAATCAGGGACACGATCAAAAAGCAGCGATAGATCTCCTTCTCTCAGCTGGTACACACCGAGTAACCATCCTCAAACCGCAAGCCCTTCCTTCCATAACATAAACCAGACCCTCATGACATGTCCGAATCACAGTACCAGGTGATAAAGGAGAGGATCACCGGTCTTCTGCACAACCCTCCAGGCCCAGCTGAACCTGCTCCGTACCAGTCCAGGCTCCTCCTCCCAGCCCCAGTGATGTCACAGCCCTTCCAAAGCTTTCCACAGGCCTCACCTACCAAGGCTATGGCTACCAGGAGTTCCACCAGCACTGGCAGCCCTTCCCAATTCAGCACAGGTTCATCGAATGCCACCGATGCCACTTGATGCCAACCGATGCCACCGACGCCACAGATGCCACCCACGCCACAGATGCCACTGATACCTCAACTCGCTCAACTGCAGACCAGACAGCCCACTACACTCCTCCTTCCTCCACCCCACAGCCAAGCCTGGCCTCAGAACATCTGTCATCGGTCTTGGGACGGACACCCATTCAATGGAGAAAGGGCTTTCAACAGCTCTCTGAGAGCTTCCTCCACACAACAATCCCTTTTGTCCTCTAGGGTCCAGGCACCCCAATGGCGCCTCAGACCATCACTCCAGCAGCAGCCATCTCCACAGCACCTGGACCCTTCACCCCTGGAGACTATGGCACGCCTCAGAGTGACTGAGAAGAGCACCAAGACTGGTGGCTACCTGTTGACTTTATCTTTTGCTATGGCACATTGGGTCATTTTTCTTTTACAGCTTTTATCAATAAAGTTCTCTCTTGCTTCACACACTTGTTCATTTATTTTAGTAAATAATCTTGGTGGAACTTTTAGAAATGGTTAAGCCTTTGCATGCTTCTAGGATGGTAAGGATAGCAGAGGATGGCAGAGATTCCTGTCAATGGTAATAGCTGTGATGGCATGGGATACCTGTGGGATGGGCAGGGATACCTGTGGATGGGTTAGATAGCAGGGGATAGATAAACCTCAAGTGCAAGCAAATGGGATTTATGATGTCCACCCTCCCAGTGCCACACATGGCCCTTTATTATGAATAAACGAGTAATCATTCATCTACACATTTCAACATAAACAAAACTCTTTATAAATGCCCCTTCATTGTAGGACCACCTAACATAAATGAGAAATCACATCAGTGTGTGATGAAGACAGGCTCAAGGAAGCATCCATTAAGCATCTACCATCCTGTCTTGCCACTTCACTGTCTCAGCTGGGGATTGCACCAGTGTTTCAGGAGGTGTGCCTGTCTTTCCCTTCACACAAAGCTCTGTGGGCCTTGCACATCCACAGTATCTATCAGGTTTCACCCTTGCCTCCATTCCCCAGGCTCCTATGTCCCCATTGCCTTGTGGTGTCCACAAGCCTGTTCTGCAATACTGGGTAGCGGGTTGACATGAGATTGTGCAAATGCAGCAAGCTTCCACGATGTTCCTCATGTCTCTGGTGTGGCTGCATGTGTGAGAAGTACCGAAACCTGTGCCAGGATGCCAAACGCGTTCTCCACCACCCGCTTCCCTGGACAGCCTGTCATTGAAGATCCTCTCTTCACGGTGAGGCATCTGAAGTGTAGGCTTCATGAAGTAGTTCTGAGGAAGAAGGCGTCATCCCCACGATGAAGTAGGCACATCTTGTGTGTCATGTGGCAAGGGTCTGGATCTGGGAAAGCCCATGATTGGTTGCATTCCAACCCTCCTGCGCTGACTGGCTGTGTATTACCTGGCATCTGAAGCTGACCCATTGCCTGAAGCATCGATTGTACATGAACTTGAGTCAGAATCAACCATGTGAAGAATGACTGCGAAGAAGCCCTGTGTAGTTTCATAAGTTTGACCTGAGTTGGCTGGAGCTTTGCAGCACTGCTTTCCCATCTATGGTCCAACAGGTGTGGGAAGTTCCACTTCTGATACCAACTTGCTCTGCAACTTTCTTCCAGCCTTCTTCAGTGGAGAGACACTGGAGGAGGTCCTCCAGGTATTCTTCGATGATGGTCTGCACTACTCTCTGACCACAATGCCGATGTGTTGTGTGGCACCCTCCAGCGCTACTGCATGCTCCTGTACGTGGATCCCCGATGGCCAGTGTGCAGAGTCATGCCACCTTCACCCAGGGTCCAAGCTGGGCCAGAAAGTTGTGTTGCCTTGATCAACCTGGTCTCAGCCGCTCCACAAACTTCATCAAACATGGCTGCGGCATCCTCATGAAATTCTGGAATGCACGAGAGTCTTCGTCCTCAGCTTCACCATCAGTTTTATACAATCCTACTCAGCTCTTCTCCCAATCCATCTTCAGACCCAGACACTTCTTGACTACTTTTTTCTCCCGTGTAGAACAAGTGAAAGAGCCTGTAGAGGCTTCTCACTGTTGTAGAACAATGGCGGCTACCAAAAGGATGTGATGTGATGATCCGATGTGGAAGATAACTGGATGCTGTGGAAAGAGCAAAGCCAGAGAAGCTGAAAGAGTCTGCGACCGCATGGCTCCTGACTGAAAGTGAGATCCAGGGTGAAATTTCCCCTTTCTTATAGAAATATAGGTATTCACTAGATGTTCCCTTTGCAATCCTTCAGACATTCTCCAGGACAATCCTAAATATCCGAGATTACGTTCCCCTAATGCTCGAAACGTTTTTTCTGTTTTAATGCTTTGTAATCAAGCTGCATCCACTTTTATCCTTCTTTTTCCATGCTACGTAACACTGCGTTTCCGTTCCCGATGTCCATTCTCTTCCTCCCCTGTGTCCATTTTTCAGCGCTGGAGCAGATGCGAGTTTGCGCAAGTTGCCAGCATGATGCTTAGCATATAGCGTATGCGTAACGGATGACGACGACATCATAACGGCATGTTCCCCGTAATGCGTTGCAGATGATAAAGGCGCGCATTGATACATTTTCCACTCAAAAGTTTTTGTGCAGCTCAAAACTTTTTGAGCGGATAAAATGTCAGTAGATGGATGCTGGACGGATAGAGAGTATGAAAAACAGACGCAGTGAGTACAGAACGGAGGCATCGCGTTAACCAACGGATGGCAAGTGTTTTTCTCTCCGTTTTACATCCTCTTTCCATCCGTTGGTGCTGTGTGACAGGGGCTTTAGTCAATTAGAGAACAATGAAATCAGACACCAAAAGAAAACTACCAAGCCCATTCATGATAAGGTTTATTTTTAGAAGTGGATTTTTAGAGCTCTTATAAGGTGATCTGTTTCGTCTTGGCCCTACTCTTCCTGTAGATAACAGTAGAGCTAAGAAAAGATTAAACCATGGGACATTCTGCTTGAAGTCTTCTAACCCTGCCTATGGTTTGATTATTTATTTAAAAATATATAGAGGTGCCTCACTCCAGAAGTAAAAAAAAAAAAAAAAAANAAGAAAAAAAAAAAAAAAAAGAACTGAAGAAAGGGTTTGTAACCACATAAATCTAAATCTTCCCCAGCTTAATGCTGAAAGACACATTCAAAAATAATATACTCACCTCATCTTACATAACAGGTCTTCAAATAATTATAAACTTTCCTGTCTGTATTTAACAAAATTCCTATATTAGACACACAAATATAGCACTTAAACTTATATACTGCTTTATAGTGCTTTACAGCTAGCTCTCTCTAAGCAGTTTACAGAGTCAGCATATTGCACCAAACAATCTGAGTCCTCATTTTACCTACCTTGGAAGGATGGAAGGCTAAATCAATCTTGAGCCTGATGGGATTCGATCTACCATATTGCAGGCAACTGGCTGTCAGCAGAAGTAGTTTGCAATACTGCAGTCAACATATACTCCAAATATGAAACTAATCTTCAAATCGCTCTGTTAAAGCCCATGTCACACTGCACCAACGGATGCAAAGAGGATGTAAATTGGACAAAAAAGCTTGCATCCGTTGGTTAATGCGATGTACTCACTGCCTCCATTTTGCTTCCTCTCTATCCATCCAGCATCCATTTATAGACGTTTCATCCGATCAGAAAGTTTTGAGCTGCTCAAAACTTTTGCGCAGAAAATGTATCCAATTTGTCCGTTCTGAATGGATGCCTAGCAGATGCAGGATGGAAACAAAGCATGTAAAACAGAAAAAACGTCCGCAGAGGGGACCTATCTCGGATATTAAGGATGCCTAGAGGATGC